>JAUMJK010001050.1:0-56143 GCA_033558105.1 Coccyzus lansbergi
CTCCCCCTCCCTTCCTCCCTAGCATAGAGACGCGCGGCTAGAGAGGCGCGCGACGATCATAGAGAAGGAAATGGGGGCTGAACGAGACCTGAAGGGCAGAGCGGCCCTCGCGGGCGCCGCCATTTTGAGGAGGTGGCTAAAAAAGAGTCGCTGAGACGCGCGGCTAGAGAGGCACGCGTGATCATAGAGAGGGAAGTAAAGGGAAATGGGGAAGCGAGGGCAGAGCGGCCCGCGCGGGCGCCGCCATTTTGAGGAGGTGGCTAACTGGGTCATAGAGACGCATGGCTAGAGAGGCGCGGGGCGACCATAGAGAGCGAAATAGGAGGGAAAAGAGGACTGAAGGGCAGAGCGGCCCGCGCGGGCGCCGCCATTTTGAGGGAGGTAGCTAACAATGGTCATAGAGATGCGCGGCTAGAGAGGCGCGCGGCGATCATAGAGAAGGAAATGGATGCTGAACGAGACCTGAAGGGCAGAGCGGCCCTCGCGGGCGCCGCCATTTTGAGGAGGTGGCTGACTGGGTCATAGAGACGCGCGGCTAGAGAGGCACACGGCGATCATAGAGAGGGATCTAGGAAAGAAATGAGGAGCTTGAAGGGCAGAGCGGCGCGAGCGGGCGCCGCCATTTTGAGGGAGGTGGCTAACAATGGTCATAGAGACGAGCGGCTAGAGAGGCGCCGCGGCCATCATAGAGAGGGAAATAAAGGGAAATGGGGAAGCGAGGGCAGAGCGGCCCCAGCGGGCGCCGCCATTTTGAGGTTCTCCCCCCCCCCCACCCCCTAACCCTGGAGGATGTATGAGTCTCTGCCCCATAGAGACCTTCCTCCTGCCCCATAGAGCCACCTCCTGCCCCATAGAGCCACCTCCTGCCCCATAGAGACCTTCCTCCTGCCCCATAGAGCCACCTCCTGCCCCACACAGACTCCCACATGCAGGATCTGTGGGGCAGGGACCCCTGGAGAGCCCCTCCTGCCCCACAAGTGACACACAATGCCCCAAATTTCCACATTTTCTCTCCAAATTTCCACCCTTTTCCTCCAAATTTCCACCTTTTTCCTTCAAATTTCCACCTTTTTCCTCCAAATTTCCGCCTTTTTCCTCCAACTTTCCACCTTTTTCCTCCAACTTTCCACCTTTTTCCTCCAACTTTCCACCTTTTTCCTCCAACTTTCCACCTTTTTCCTCTAAATTTCCACCTTTTTCCTCCAACTTTCCACCTTTTCTCTCCAAATTTCCACCTTTTTCCTTCAACTTTCCACCTTTTCTCTCCAACTTTCCACCTTTTTCCTCCAAATTTCCACTCTTTTCCTCCAAATTTCCACCTTTTTCCTCCAAATTTCCACTTTTTCCCTCAAATTTCCACTTTTTCCCTCAAATTTCCACATTTTTCCCTCAAATTTCCACATTTTTCCCTCAAATTTCCACATTTTCCCCCTCAAACTTCCACCTTTTTCCTCCAAATTTCCACATTTTCCCCTCAATTTTCCACCTTTTCCCCTCAATTTTCCACATTTTTCCCTCAAATTTCCACATTTTCCCCCTCAAACTTCCACATATTTCCTCCAAATTTCCACTTTTCTCGCCAACGTTCCACAGTTTTCCCCCAATTTTCCACGTTTTCCTCCACATTTCCACCTTTTCCTCTCCAATTTTTCTCCCAATTTGTGTTTATTTGGAGCTTCCCGGAGCCTCTGAAGTGGCTTCCAGGCCCTTGGTGGCCACCGAAGGCCTCTTGGTGGCCCCTCAGGGCCTGAGGACCGTGTACTCCACGTTGTCCCCGAGCTGGTGGCCTCGCGGTGGCCTCGGGGGGGACAAGGCCAAAGTGGCGTAGACCAAGGTCCTCTCCTCGGGGTCGCCCCCCCCGGCTCTGGTGGCTCCGGGGGGGACGTTCTCGTAGTCGGGACCCTCCGTGGCCTGAGAGGGGACATCGAAGGGTCATTTGGGGCATCTTGGGGACACCTGGGAGGGACTTGGGGTCGTCTGGGAGGGTCTTGGGGGCATCTTGGAGGGTCTTGGGGTCATCTTGGGGACATCTGGGAGGGTCTTGGGGTCATCTTGGGGTCATCTATAGGGTCTTGGGGTCATCTTGGGATCATCTAGAGGGTTTTGGGGTCATCTAGAGGGTCTTGGGGGCATCTTGGAGACATCTAGAGGGTCTTGGGGACATCTAGGAGGGTCTTGAGGACATCTTGGGGTCATCTATAGGGTCTTGGGGGCATCTTGGGGTCATCTGGGAGGGTCTTGGGGTCATCTGGGAGGGTCTTGGGGTCATCTGGGAGGGTCTTGGGGGCATCTTGGGGTCATCTAGAGGGTCTTGGGGCCATCTGGGAGGGTCTTGGGGGCATCTTGGGGTCATCTAGAGGGTCTTGGGGCCATCTGGGAGGGTCTTGGGGGCATCTTGGGGTCATCTAGAGGGTCTTGGGGGCATCTTGGGGTCATCTGGGAGGGTCTTGGGGTCATCTGGGAGGGTCTTGGGGTCATCTGGGAGGGTCTTGGGGGCATCTTGGGGTCATCTAGAGGGTCTTGGGGCCATCTGGGAGGGTCTTGGGGGCATCTTGGGGTCATCTAGAGGGTCTTGGGATCATCTGGGAGGGTCTTGGGGTCATCTAGAGGGTCTTGGGGGCATCTAGGAGGGTCTTGGGGACATCTTGGGGTCATCTATAGGGTCTTGGGGGCATCTTGGGGTCATCTAGAGGGTCTTGGGGGCATCTTGGGGTCATCTAGAGGGTCTTGAGGTCATCTAGAGGGTCTTGGAGGCATCTAGGAGGGTCTTGGGGACATCTTGGGGTCATCTGGGAGGGTCTTGGGGGCATCTTGGGGTCATCTGGGAGGGTCTTGGGGTCATCTGGGAGGGTCTTGGGGGCAACTTGAGGACATCTGGGAGGGTCTTGGGGTCATCTGGGAGGGTCTTGGGGACATCTAGAGGGCCTTGGGGGCATCTTGGGGTCATCTAGAGGGCCTTGGGGGCATCTAGAGGGTCTTGGGGTCATCTTGGGGACACCTGGGAGGGACTTGGGGTCGTCTGGGAGGGTCTTGGGGACATCTTGGGGTCATCTGGGAGGGTCTTGGGGACATCTTGGGGTCATCTGGGAGGGCCTTGGGGGCATCTTGGGGTCATCTGGGAGGGCCTTGGGGGCATCTTGGGGTCATCTGGGAGGGTCTTGGGGTCATCTTGGGGACATCTGGGAGGGTCTTGGGGACATCTGGGAGGGTCTTGGGGACATCTTGGGGTCATCTAGAGGGTCTTGGGGGCATCTAGGAGGGTCTTGGGGGCATCTTGAGGACATCTGGGAGGGTCTTGGGGTCACCTTGGAGGCCTCGTGACTCCTCTGGAGGACACTGTAGACCACGATGTCCCCAGGAGGTGACCTGGAGGAGGAGGAGGAGGTGACACCTTCGTCTCGAGGAGGCCGAGTCCAGGGCTGAGTGGGGGGAACAAAGAGGCCAAGTCAAGGGAGGAGCCAAGATGGACTCCGAGAGCCTTGGAGGGACCTCCGGGGCCAAGATGGTGGAACCTGGAGGGACCTCCGGGGCCAAGATGGAGCCTGGAGGGACCTCCAGGAGCTTCTCCGCTGAGCCCCGAACCTTCTTCTTCCTCCCGAGGACGAAGGTTCCGGAAGGTTCCACCACCGGTTGCTCATCGGAGGCTCTCGAGGGTCGGAGGAACCTACGGGAGAGAGAGAGAGAGAGAGACATCTCGGAAGGTTCCGGAGGCTTCTTGGAGGGCTCTGAGACACCTCAGAAGGTTCCGGAAGGACCCGGAAGGGGCCGGTTCGGCTCTCACCGGCGTCGCCGGAGGATGCAGCCCCCGGTAACCGTGGCAACCACGAGGCTGAGGGTGACCCCCAGGCCCAAGGAGCTTCTCCGCACGATGGAGGCCACGGAGTCTGAGACCAGGAAGAGGAAGAGGAGGAGGAAGCTCAGAAGGAACGTTCCGGAGAGTTTCCTCCATTTTCGCCTCATTTTCTTCCATTTTTAACTCGTTCTCCTCCATTTTTTTTACCTCATTTTCCTCCGGTTTTACCGCGTTTTCCTCCGCTTTTTAACTCGTTTCCCTCATTTTCCCATCATTTCCCTTCGTGAAGCTCCATTTCCTCCTCACCATCCTCCAATTTCTCCCATTTTCCTCATCTTTTTCCTATTTTCCCCTCATTTTCCCCCATTTTCCCCTCATTTTCCCCCATTTTCCCCTCATTTTCCCCCATTTTCCCCTCATTTTCCCCCATTTCCCCCTCATTTCCCTCCATTTCCCCCTCATTTTCCTCCATTTTCCCCTCATTTCCCTCATTTTCCCCTCATTTCCCCCATTTTCCCCTCATTTCCCTCAATTTCCCCCTCATTTTCCTCCATTTTCCCTCATTTCCCCCAATTTCCACTCATTTTTCTCCAGTTTTCCCCATTTTCTTCTCATTTCCCTCTCATTTTCCCCATTTCCCTCTCCTTTTCCCCATTTTTTTCCTCCATTTCCCCCATTTTTTCCTGTTTCCTCCTCATTTTCTCCATTTTTCCTCATTTCCCCCTCATTTTCCTCAATTTCTCTCCATTTCCCTCATTTTTCTCTGTTTTTTTTGCTACTTTGCCCCATTTTTGCTCTGTTTTTCTCCATTTCCCCTCCTTTCCCTCATTTTCTCTCCATTTTTTTGCCCCTTTTACTCATTTTTCTCTATTTTTCTCCATTTTCCCCTCATTTTCCTCCATTTCCCCCTCATTTCCCCCTCATTTTCCTCTCATTTTCCTCTCATTTTCCTCTCATTTTCCTCTCATTTTCCTCTCATTTTCCTCCATTTTCCTCTCATTTTCCTCCATTTTCCTCTCATTTTCCCCTCATTTTCCTCCATTTTCCTCTCATTTTCCTCCATTTTCCTCTCATTTTCCTTCATTTTCCTCCATTTTCCTCCATTTTCCCCTCATTTTCCTCCATTTTCCTCTCATTTTCCTCCATTTTCCTCTCATTTTCCTTCATTTTCCTCCATTTTCCTCCATTTTCCCCTCATTTTCCTCCATTTTCCCCTCATTTTCCTCCATTTCCCCCTCATTTTCCTCCATTTTCCTCATTTTCCTCTCATTTTCCTCTCATTTTCCCCTCATTTTCCTCCATTTTCCTCTCATTTTCCTCCATTTCCTCCATTTTCCTCCATTTTCCTCCATTTTCCTCTCATTTTCCTCCGTTTTCCTCCGTTTTCCTCCATTTTCCTCTCATTTTCCTTCATTTTCCTACATTTCCCCTCATTTTCCTCCATTTTCCTCTCATTTTCCTCTCATTTTCCTCCATTTTCCCCTCATTTTCCTCCATTTTCCCCTCATTTTCCTCCATTTTCCCTCATTTCTCCATCATTTCCCTTCATTAACCTCCATTTCCTCCTCATTAACCTCCACTTCCTCCTCATGATCCTCTGATTTCTCTCATTTTCCTCCATTTTCCCCTCATCTTCCTCAACTTCCCCATTTTCCCCTCAGTTTCCTCATTTTTTCCTATTTTCTCCTCATTTTTTTCCTATTTTCTCCTCATTTCCCTCATTTTTTTCTGATTTTCTCCTCATTTCCCTCATTTTTTCCCTTTTCCCAGCTCATTTCCCTCATTTTTTTCCTTTTTTCTCATCTTTTTCCCCTCAATTTTCCCTCATTTTTCTCTATTTTCTCTCATTCTCCTCAGTTTTCCTATTTCCTCCTCATTTTCTCAATTTTCTCCATTTTTTCTCCGTTTTCCCCATTTTTCTCTGGTTTTCCCCATTTTCTCCCCATTTCCCTCATTTTTTCTCCATTTTCCCCCATTTTTCCTCTATTTGCCCCCATTTTTCACTCCTTTTCCCCAATTTTCCCTGTTTTCCCCTCATTTTCCCTCAATTTTCCTCCATTTTCCCTTCATTTCCCTCATTTTTCCCTATTTCCCTCATTTTTCCCAATTTCCCTCATTTTTCCCCATTTTCCCCTCATTTTCCTCCATTCCCCTCCTTTTCCTTCATTTTCCACCATTTTCCCCAATTTCTACTCATTTTCCCTCAATTTTCCTCCATTTTCCTTTATTTTTCCTCCATTTTCCTCCATTTTCCCCTCATTTCCCCTCATTTTCCACCATTTTCCCCCAATTTCTCCTCATTTTCCCCTCATTTCCCTCGATTTTTCTCCATTTTCTCCTCATTCGCCTCAACTTTCCCCCTTTTTTCCCCAATTTCCACTCATTTCTCTCAGTTTTTCTCCCTTTTCCCCATTTCCCCCCATTTTCTCCTCATTTTCCTCCATTTCCCTCTCCCTTTCCCCATTTTTTGCTCCATTTTCCCCAATTTTCTCTCTTTTCCCCCATTTTTCTCCATTTCCCCCTCATTTCCCTCATTTTTCCTCCATTTTTTTGCTCCTTTTCCTCATTTTTCTCCATTTTTCACTCCTTTCCCCCAATTTTCCCATTTTTTCACTCCTTTCCCCCATTTTCCCCATTTTTTCTCCCTTTTCCCCTCATTTTCCTCATTTTTCTCCATTTTCCCTTCATCTTCCCCATTTTTTCCTGTTTTCCACTCATTTGCCTCAATTTTCCTCCATTTTCTCCTCATTTTCTTCCATTTTCTCTCATTTTCCTCCATTTTCTATCATTTTCCTCTATTTTCCTCCATTTTCCTCTCATTTTCCTCCATTTTCTCTTTGCTTTCTCGCATTTTCCTCCATTTTCTCTCATTTTCCTCTGGATTTGAGGCTCTCCAAGAGTCCCTTGACGGATTTGGAGGCACTGGGTGGGACTGGGAGGGACTGGGAGATACTGGAAGTGGTCTGGGAGGCACTGGGATGGCACTGGGAGGGACTGGGAGGAACTGGGAGGCACTGGGAGGGCACTGGAAGGCACTGGGAGGGGACTGGGAGGGACTGGGAGGTACTGGAAGTTGTCTGGGAGGCACTGGGAGGGCACTGGGAGGGACTGGGAGAGACTAGAAGTGGTCTGGGAGGCACTGGGAGGGACTGGGAGGCACTGGGAGGGAACTAGGAGGGACTGGGAGGGGATTGAGGGCGACTGGGAGGCGATTGGGAGGCACTGGGAGGGACTGGGGAGGGACTGGGATGGACTGAGAGCCACTGGGATGGACTGGGAGAGACTGGGAGGGGCACTGGGAGCCACTGGGACAACTGGGAGGTCAATGAGGGGATCAGGAGGGGAACTGGGACGGACTGGGAGGCACTGAGAGAAGTGGGAGGGCACTGGGATGGACTGGGATTGGCATTTGAGGCCCTCCGAGGCCTCCACGATGGTTCCCGCTGACTCCGCCTCCTTCTCCCATCATCCCCGGAAGCTTCCGGAAGCCTCTTCCCTCCTCCAACTCACAGGAGACTCGGAGCTCGACCTCCGGGGACTCCACTGCGGCCACCGCGTTGGTCACTCGGCACCGGTAGTGTCCCCCTTGGCTCCGCCCCACGGCCGGCAGCTCCCACAAGCCCTCGGGGCTGCTCCCCAGGCTTCGGCCATCTTGGAGCCACTCGTAGGAGGTGGGAGGAGGGCGGGAGCGGCTCCGGCACCTCAGGGTCACCGGAGTCTTCTCCTCCACCTCCAGCCTCGGCGACACCTCCAGGGACACCTCCCGGGGAGCATCTGGGGGGGGGGGGGGGGGGGGGGGTAGGAGGTCACGTTCTAGAAGGTTCTGGAGCTCGTGATTGGGTCTTGGACCTCGTGATTGGGTCTTGGAGCTCGTTTTGGGCTCTTGGAGCTCATTCTAGAAGGTACTGGACCTCATTTTGGGCTCTTGGAACTCGTTTTGGTCTCTTAGAGCTCATTTTGGGGTCTTGGAGCTCATTCTAGAAGGTTCTGGAGCTCATGATTGGGTCTTGGAGCTCCTTTTGGTCTCTTGGAGCTCATTTTGGGGTCTTGGAGCTCATTCTAGAAGTTCTGGAGCTCATGATTGGGTCTTGGAGCTCATTTTGGGCTCTTGGAGCTCATTCTAGAAGGTTCTGGAGCTCTTGATTGAGTCTTGGAGCTCATTTTGGGCTCCTGGAGCTCATTCTAGAAGGTTTTGGAGCTCATGATTGGGTCTTGGAGCTCGTTTTGGGCTCTTGGAGCTCATTCTAGAAGGTTCTGGAGCTCATGATTGGGTCTCGGAGCTCCTTTTGGGCTCTTGGAGCTCATTCTAGAAGGTTCTGGACCTCATTTTGGGCTCTTGGAGCTCCTTTTGGGCTCTTGGAGCTCATTCTAGAAGGTTTTGGAGCTCATGATTGGGTCTCGGAGCTCGTTTTGGTCTCTTGGAGCTCCTTTTGGGCTCTTGGAGCTCATTCTAGAAGGTTCTGGACCTCGTTTTGGGCTCTTGGAGCTCCTTTTGGGCTCTTGGAGCTCATTCTAGAAGGTTCTTGAACTCGTGATTGGGTCTTGGATCTCATTTTGGGCTCTTGGAGCTCATTCTAGAAGGTTCTGGACCTCATTTTGGGCTCTTGGAGCTCGTTTTGGGCTCTTGGAGCTCATTCTAGAAGGTTTTGGAGCTCATGATTGGGTCTCGGAGCTCGTTTTGGGCTCTTGGAGCTCATTCTAGAAGGTTCTGGAGCTCTTGATTGGGTCTCGGAGCTCGTTTTGGGCTCTTGGAGCTCATTCTAGAAGGTTCTGGACCTCGTTTTGGGCTCTTGGAGCTCCTTTTGGGCTCTTGGAGCTCATTCTAGAAGGTTCTGGGCCTCATGATTGGGTCTCGGAGCTCGTTTTGGGCTCTTGGAGCTCATTCTAGAAGGTTCTGGAGCTCATGATTGGGTCTTGGAGCTCCTTTTGGGCTCTTGGAGCTCATTCTAGAAGGTTCTGGAGCTCTTGATTGGGTCTCGGAGCTCGTTTTGGGCTCTTGGAGCTCATTCTAGAAGGTTCTGGACCTCGTTTTGGGCTCTTGGAGCTCCTTTTGGGCTCTTGGAGCTCATTCTAGAAGGTTCTGGAGCTCATGATTGGGTCTTGGACCTCGTTTTGGGCTCTTGGAGCTCATTTTGGGCTCTTGGAGCTCATTCTAGAAGGTTCTGGGCCTCGTGATTGGGTCTTGGAGCTCGTTTTGGGCTCTTGGAGCTCATTCTAGAAGGTTCTGGAGCTTGTGATTTGGTCATGGAGCTCCTTTTGGTCTCTTGGATCTCATTTTGGGCTCTTGGAGCTCATTCTAGAAGGTTTTGGATCTCGTGATTGGGTCTTGGAGCTCGTTTTGGGCTCTTGGAGCTCATTCTAGAAGATTCTGTGCCTCATGATTGGGTCTCGGAGCTCGTTTTGGGCTCTTGGAGCTCATTCTAGAAGGTTCTAGACCTCGTTTTGGGCTCTTGGAGCTCCTTTTGGGCTCTTGGAGCTCATTCTAGAAGGTTCTGGAGCTCATGATTGGGTCTTGGAGCTCGTTTTGGGCTCTTGGAGCTCCTTTTGGGCTCTTGGAGCTCATTCTAGAAGGTTCTGGAGCTCATTTTGGGGTCTCGGACCTCATTTTGGGGTCTCCCCACCTCCCCCCCCCCCCCCCCCCCATCTCCTCACAGTTGATCCGGACCCGTCCGGGGAGGCTCCACCCCTCTCCAGCCTCGTTCTGGACTCGGCACTGGTAGGTGACGTCTCCGTCTCGCGGCTCCGGATCCCAAAGCACCAAATCCGAGTCCGGATCCGCCTCCGACTCCGGTTCCGGCTCCAGATCCGACTCCCAATCCAGTTCTGACTCCGGCTCCGGCTCCGAATCCGGTTCTGGCTCCACCTCCGGCTCCGAATCTGGTTCCGGCTCCACCTCCGGCTCCGAATCTGGATTGAGCTTCGACTCCGGATCCGGATCCGGTTCCGGTTGGAGCCGTCGGCCATCTCGGAACCATGTGACCCGGGAGGAGGCGGGAAAGCCGGCCCGGAAGCGGCAGCGGAGGCGGAGCGGGTGGAGGCCGCCGAGGATTGTGGGAACGGGGGGCAGCTGCCGCACCCGCACCGAGCTGGGAGGGACTGGGAGAGGGGAGGGGGGGTGACTGGGAGGGACTGGGAGGGGATTAGGGGGGCACTGGGAGGGACTGGGAGGGAATTGGGGGGCACTGGGAGGGACTAGGAGGTGATTGGGGGGCACTGGGAGGAACTGGGAGGGACTGGGAGGGGATTAGGGGGGACTGGGAGGGACTGGGAGGGGCCTGGGGAGCACTGGGAGGGGATTAGGGGGGACTGGGGGGCACTGGGAGGGACTGGGAGGGGATTAGGGGGGCACTGGGAGGGACTGGGAGGAGATTGGGGGGCACTGGGAGGGACTGGGAAGGAATGGAACGTGGGATTATGGGGCTGGCGAGTGGGATTATGGGGCTGGCGAGTGGGATTATGGGATGGAAAGTGGGATTATGGGGGTGGAGAGTGGGATTATGGGTGTGGAGAGTGGGATTATGGGATGGAAAGTGGGATTATGGGGATGGAGAGTGGGATTATGGGACGCCCCCCACTCACAGAGGACCTGGAGGCTGGTGGCCTGGGCCTGGGTGGTCCCCATGGCGTTGCTGGCTCGGCAGGAGTAGTCGCCGGCGTCTCGAGGCCGCAGCGGGTGGAGGAGCAGGTGGGCGGAGCCGTTGGGGAGGTCCCGCCCCCCGACGCTCCAGCCGAAGAGGTCGGGGGGCGGGTTGGCCCCTCCCACCAGGCACCGCAGGGTCACCCTCCGGCCCCAGGGGACAGGGGAGGGAGGGGTCAGCTCCACACGGACGTCCCGGGGAGGGTCTGGTGGGGGGGGGGGGGGAGGGGAGGAGGTCAGGGAGCGCTGGAAGATCCTCCAGAAGCTTCCAGAAGCTCTCAAGGACCTTCTAGAAGCTCTCAAGGAGCCACAGAACCTCCTCGAGGGCCTCCTAGAAGCTTCTAGAAGCCACAAAACCTCCTCGAGGGCCTCCTAGAAGCTTCTAGAAGCCACAAAGCCTCCTCGAGAAGCTTCTAGGACTTTCTAGAAGCCGCAAAACCGCCTCGAGAAGCTTCTAGAAGCCCTCAAGGAGCCACCGAACCTCCTCGAGGGCCTCCAGGTCCCCCTAGAAGCCCTCAATGACCTCCTCGATCCCTTCAAAGACCTTCTAGAACCTTCTCGAAGCCCTCAGAGACCTTCCGAACCTCCTCAAGAACCTCCCATAACCTCCTTGAGAACCTTCCAGAAGCCCCTAAGAGCCTCAGGACCTCCTCCCGGAGCCCCGAGATCTCCTCCCGGACCCTCAAAACCTCCTTAAGAACCTCAAGAACCTTCTAGAAGCCCACAGGATCCTCCTAGAAGCCTTCAATGACCTCTCGATCCCCTCAAAGACCTTCAGAACCTCCTAGAAGCCTTCAACGACCTCCTAGAAGCCCTCAAGGACTCACAAAACCTCCTCAAGGCCTTCAAGATCCTCCTAGAAGCCCTCAATGACCTCCTTTGTCTCCTCAAAGCACTTCCAGAACCTTCTCGAAGCCCTCAAAGACCTTCTAGAACCCCCTAGGAGCCCCTAAGAGCCTCAAGAACCTCCTCCAGGTCCCTCGAAACCTCCTCCCGAAGCCCCAGGGCCTCCTCCAGGAGCCCCGAAACCTCCTCCAGGAGCTCCCAGAACCCCCTCAAAGACCTCCTAGAACCTTCTAGAAGCTCTCAATGACCCCCCCTCCCCCCCCAGAGCCCCTCAAAGCCCTTGAAGAACCTCCCAGAAGCCCCTAAGAGCCTCAGAACCTCCTCCCGGAGCCCCAAGACCTCCTCCCGGAGCCTCAAGACCTCCTCCTGGAGCCCCAAGAGCTCCTCCAGTGGCCCCAAGGAGGCCTCCAAGCCCTTCCGGAAGCTTCCCGCGACTCACAGAGGACGCGGAGTCGGGTGAGGCTCCTCCCCCTCCACGTCCCGTTGTGGTCGCGGAGGCGACAGCCCAAGGTGGTCCCGTCGAGGTCCCATCGGGGCGTGAAGGTCAAGCCGAGGCCGACGGTGGCCACGGAGACGCCTCGGGTGGCCACCTCGGGGCTGGGGGGGGACCAGGAGGCCTCCAGGACCTCCTCCTGGGTGGTCACCGGCCCCTCCCAGTGGAGGGTGGGCGGGGCCTGGGGACAGGGCGTGGCCACCCAGCAGCCCCAGGTGACCTCCTGCCCCTGGGGGAGGGGGGAGGAGGGGGAGGGCCAGAGGTGGGGGGAGGGAGGGTCACCTGCCGGAGGAGGAGGGGAAAGGGGGAGGGGGTGGGGGGACATAGGTGAGTCACCCTCCCAGTTCAGCCCAGTTCAGCCCAGTGCCCTCCCAGTTCATCCCAGCCCCTCCCAGTGCCCTCCCAGTTCATCCCAGTCCCTCCCAGTCCCTTCCCGTCCCCTCCCAGTTCATCACAGATCCTCCCAGTGCCCTCCCAGTCCATCCCTGTCTCTCCCACTTCATCCCAATTCATCCCAGTCCCCTCCCAGTCCCTCCCAGTTCATCCCAGTCCCTCCCAGTGCCCTTCCAGTTCATCCCAGTTCATCCAAGTGCCCTCCCAGTCCTGCCCAGTTCAGCCTAGTTCAGCACAGACCCCTCTCAGTTCATCCCAGCCCCTCCCAGTTCATCCCAGTCCCTCCCAGTTCAGCTCAGTTCATCCCAGTTCATCCAAGTTCAGCCCAGTCCCTCCCAGTTCAGCCCAGTTGAGCCCAGTCCCTCCCAGTTCATGCCAATTCATCCCAATGCCCTCCAAGCCCCTCCCAGTACCTTCCAGTCCCACCCAGTTCAGCCCAGTTCATCCCAGTCCTCTCCCAGTTCATCCACAGTTCAACCCAGTCTCCTCCCACTGCACTTCCAGTTCATCCCAGTCCCTCCCAGTTCATCCCAGACGCTCCCAGTGCACTTCCAGCCCCTCCCAGTTCATCCCAGCCCCTCCCAGTTCATCCCAGTCCCTCCCAGTACATCACAGTTCATCCCAGTCCCTCCCAGTGCCCTTCCAGCTCAGCCCAGTGTCCTCCCAATTCCTCCCAATGCTTCCCAGTCCCTCCCAGTCCCCTCCAGTCCATCCCAGTGCCCTCCCAGTCCATCCCAGTGCCCTCCCAGTTCATCCCAGTGCCCCCCAAGTCCCTCCCAGTGCCCTCCCCTCCCCACCAGCCCATTTTGGGGCCCCCACTGCCCCCCCCTGCCCCAGATTGGGGGCAACTGGGAAGGACTGGGAGGGGACTGGGAGAACTGGGAGTAACTGGAGGGCACTGGGATGGACTGGGAGGGCATGGGGAGGGGACTGGGACTTAGTGGGATGGACTGGGAGCACTGGAAGAGGCTGAGAGGGACTGGGAGGGGACTGGGAGGGACTGGGAGGCACTGGGAGGGGCTGGGAGAGGGATTAGGGGTTACTGGGAGGGGACTGGGAGGCACTGGGAGGGGACTAGGAGGAGCTGGGTGAGACTGGGAGGGGATTGGGAGGGACTGGGAGGGCACTGGGAGGAACTGGGACAACTAGGAGGTCAAGGAGGGGACTGGGATGAACTGAGAGGGCATTGGGAGCCACTGGGATGAACTAGGATGAACTGGGAGGCACTGGGATGGGCTAGGATGAACTGGGAGGGACTGGGAGCCACTGGGAGGGACTGGGAGCCATTGGGAGGGACTGGGTGGGCACTGGGATGGACTGGGAGCCACTAGGATGGATTGGAATGAACTGGGATCAACTAGGATGGACTGGGAGGCACTGGGATGAACTGGGAGCCACTGGGATGGACTGAGAGGGCACTGGGATGAACTGGGAGCCACTGGGATGGACTGGGAGGCCACTGGGATGGACTGAGAGGGCACTGGGATGAACTGGGAGCCACTGGGAGGGACTGGGAGGCACTAGGATGGACTGGGAGCCACTGGGAGGAACTGGGACAACTAGGAGGTCAATGAGGGGACTTGGAGGGCACTGGGATGGACTGAGAGGGCACTGGGATGAACTAGGATGAACTGGGAGGCACTGGGATGGACTAGAATGAACTGGGAGGCACTGGGAGGGACTGGGAGGGCACTGGGATGAACTGGGAGGCACTGGGAGGGACTGGGAGGGCACTGGGATGAACTGGGAGGCACTGGGATGGACTGGGAGGCACTGGGATGGACTAGGATGAACTGGGATGAACTGGGAGGGCACAGGGATGGACTGGGAGGCACTGGGATGAACTAGGATGAACTGGGAGGGCACTGGGATGGACTGGGAGGGACTGGGAGGGAACTAGGATGGCCTGGGAGCCACTAGGATGAACTGGGAGGCACTGGGATGGACTGGGAGGGACTGGGAAGGAACTAGGATGGCCTGGGAGAGCACTGGGAGGAACTGGGACAACTAGGAGGTCAATGAGGGGACTTGGAGGGGACTGGGATGAGCTGAGAGGGCACTGGGATGAACTGAGAGGAACTGGGATGAACTGGAAGGCACTGAGAGGGGCTGGGAGGGCACTGGGATGAACTGGGAGCTACTGGGATGGACTGGGAGGCACTGGGATGGACTAGAATGAACTGGGAGGCACTGGGATGGACTAGGATAAACTGGGATGAACTGGGAGGCACTGGGATGAACTGAAAGAGCACTGGGATGGACTGGGAGGGCACTGGGATGAACTGGAAGGGCACTGGGAGGCACTGGGATGGACTAGGATGAACTGGGAGGCACTGGGAGGAACTGAAAGAGCACTGGGATGGACTGAGAGGCACTGGGATGAACTAGGATGAACTGGGAGGGCACTGGGATGGACTGGGAGGGACTGGGAGGGAACTAGGATGGCCTGGGAGCCACTAGGATGAACTGGGAGGCACTGGGATGGACTGGGAGGGACTGGGAGGGAACTAGGATGGCCTGGGAGCCACTAGGATGAACTGGGAGGCACTGGGATGGACTGGGAGGGACTGGGAGGGAACTAGGATGGCCTGGGAGCCACTAGGATGAACTGGGAGGCACTGGGATGGACTGGGAGGGCGCTGGGATGAACTAGGACGGACTGGGAGCCACTGGAGTGGACTGGGAGGCACTGGGATGGACTGGGAGGGCCCTGGGAGGGACTGGGACGAACTGGGACGAACTGGCATGAACTGGTCCACCCACCTAGGACCTCGACCTCCACCTCCTCCATCCACTGGAAGCCCTTGGGGTCCCGGGGGAGGTCGGCCACCAGCCTCAGCCCGTAGGTGGTGGTCCGTCCCCCATCGGCGTCCCCCGGGAGCTCGTCTGGGCCCAGGCGGAGGTCGCACTCCCCTTGGCGGCTGCCGACGCCTCCCGACACCTCCAGGACGCGGAGGGAGGAGAAGGCCTTGAGGTGGTGGTCGTAGAGGGGTCGGTGGAGCCAGCGGAGCTCCCGCACCCGAGAGCCGGGACCTGCCGCGCACAGGTCGAAGCGGCAGGGGACGAAGAGGCAGGTCCCCGGCCAGGCCACCACCTTCGGGGGAACCGACACCACCGGCCGAGGGCAGGAGGAGGACGAGGGGCCTGGGGGGGAGAAGGTGGAGAGACGTAAAAACCTCCTGAGGAGCCGTCGAACCTCCTTAGGATCCGTCGAACCTCATTAAGATCCATCGAACCTCCGTAGGATCCACGGGATGTGGTTTGGAGAAGGTCTGAGGAGGTTTGGAGCTGAGGGAAGAGCCTGAGGATCCATCAGGCCTCCTTAGGATCCATCAAACCTCATTTGGAGAAGGTCTGAGGAGGTTTGGAGCTGAGGGAAGAGCCTGAGGATCCATCAGGCCTCATTAGGATCCATCAGATGTTCATTAGGATCCATCAAAGCTCCTTAGGATCCACGGGATGTGGTTTGGAGAAGGTCTGAGGAGGTTTGGAGCTGAGGGAAGAGCCTGAGGATCCATCAGGCCTCATTAGGATCCATCAAACCTCATTTGGAGAAGGTCTGAGGAGGTTTGGAGCTGAGGGAAGAGCCTGAGGATCCATCAGGCCTCATTAGGATCCATCAAACCTCATTTGGAGAAGGTCTGAGGAGGTTTGGAGCTGAGGGAAGAGCCTGAGGATCCATCAAACCTCATTTGGAGAAGGTCTGAGGAGGGTTGGAGGAGCCAGAGAACCATCAGACCAAGTTTGGAGAAGGTCTGAGGAGGTTCGGAGAAGGTCTGAGGAGGTTTGGAGCTGAGGGAAGAGCCTCAGGATCCATCAAACCTCCTTAGGATCCATCAAGCCTCCGTAGGATCCATGGGATGTGGTTTGGAGAAGGTCTGAGGAGGTTTGGAGCTGAGGGAAGAGCCTGAGGATCCATCAGGCCTCATTAGGATCCATCAGATGTTCATTAGGATCCATCAAAGCTCCTTAGGATCCACGGGATGTGGTTTGGAGAAGGTCTGAGGAGGTTTGGAGCTGAGGGAAGAGCCTGAGGATCCATCAGGCCTCATTAGGATCCATCAGACCTCCTTAGGATCCATGGGATGTGGTTTGGAGAAGGTCTGAGGAGGTTTGGAGCTGAGGGAAGAGCCTGAGGATCCATCAGACCTCCTTAGGATCCATCAGATGTTCATTAGGATCCATCAAAGCTCCTTAGGATCCACGGGATGTGGTTTGGAGAAGGTCTGAGGAGGTTTGGAGCTGAGGGAAGAGCCTGAGGATCCATCAGGCCTCCTTAGGATCCATCAGATGTTCATTAGGATCCATCAAAGCTCCTTAGGATCCATCAAAGCTCCTTAGGATCCACGGGATGTGGTTTGGAGAAGGTCTGAGGAGGTTTGGAGCTGAGGGAAGAGCCTGAGGATCCATCAGGCCTCATTAGGATCCATCAAACCTCATTTGGAGAAGGTCTGAGGAGGTTTGGAGCTGAGGGAAGAGCCTGAGGATCCATCAGACCTCATTAGGATCCATCAAACCTCATTTGGAGAAGGTCTGAGGAGGTTTGGAGCTGAGGGAAGAGCCTGAGGATCCATCAGACCTCCTTAGGATCCATCAGACCTCATTTGGAGAATGTCTGGGGAGGTTTGGAGCTGAGGGAAGAGCCTGAGGATCCATCAGGCCTCATTAGGATCCATCAGACCTCATTTGGAGAAGGTCTGAGGAGGTTTGGAGCTGAGGGAAGAGCCTGAGGATCCATCAGGCCTCATTAGGATCCATCAGATGTTCATTAGGATCCATCAAAGCTCCTTAGGATCCATCAAAGCTCCTTAGGATCCACGGGATGTGGTTTGGAGAAGGTCTGAGGAGGTTTGGAGCTGAGGGAAGAGCCTGAGGATCCATCAGGCCTCATTAGGATCCATCAGATGTTCATTAGGATCCATCAAAGCTCCTTAGGATCCACGGGATGTGGTTTGGAGAAGGTCTGAGGAGGTTTGGAGCTGAGGGAAGAGCCTGAGGATCCATCAGGCCTCATTAGGATCCATCAAACCTCCTTAGGATCCATCAAACCTCATTAGGATCCATGGGATGTGGTTTGGAGAAGGTCTGAGGAGGGTTGGAGGAGCCAGAGAACCATCAGACCAAGTTGGGAGAAGGTCTGAGGAGGTTTGGAGGAGCCAGAGGATCCATCAAACCTCATGAGGATCCATCAGACCTCATTAGGATCCGTGGGATGTGGTTTGGAGAAGGTCTGAGGAGGTTTGGGACCTCCTGGAGCTGAAGCATCTTGAGGAACGAGGAGTCTGGAGCCCTCGAACTGGGACCTGGGACCTCAAACTGGGACGGGAGGAGGTCCTACCTGGGATGAAGAGGGCGATGAAGAGCGTCAGCCTCATCCTGGACCTTCTAGGACCTCCTGGATCTCCCGGAGAAGACACGAGGAGCCTTCGGTGGCTACCGAGGAGCCTTCGGTGGCTTCGGAGAAGCTCCGAGAGGCAACCAGGAAGGTCCCAGTTGACCTCTTGGGTCTTCTCCTCCCACCCAATGGAAACCACTGGAGCGAATCTCCTTCCTCCTTCTGGGGCCCTCAGGGGCCACCAGGAGGGCCCCAACCCCCTCCCAGCCCCATAGATCTAGGGCCCTCTGCCCCATAGAATGTCCAGACCCCCATGTCCCATCATCCCCCTGGGCCTCCAGGCCCATAGATTTATGTCCCTCTGCCCCATAGAAGCTCCAGACGCCCATGTCCCATCATCCCCTGGGCCTCCAGCCCCATAGATCCAGGTCCCATCATCCTCTGGGCCTCCAGCCCCATAGATCCAGGTCCCTCTGCCCCATAGAAGCTTCAGACCCCCATGTCCCATCACCCCCTGGGCCTCCAGCCTCATAGATCCATGTCCCATCACCCCCTGGACCTCCAGCCCCATAGAAGGCCCATAGATCCATGTCCCATCACCCCCTGGACCTCCAGCCCCATAGAAGCCCCATAGATCCAGGTCCCTCTGCCCCATAGAAGCCCCAGACCCCCCTGTCCCATCACCCCCTGGACCTCCAGCCCCATAGATCCAGGTCCCTCCAGCCCCATAGACGCTCCAAGAGGTCCCATAGATCCGGGTCCCATCACCTCCTGGGCCTCCAGCCCCATAGATCCAAGTCCCTCCAGCCCCACAGAAGCTCCAGACCCCCATGTCCCATCACCCCCTGGGCCTCCAGCCTCATAGATCCAGGTCCCATCACCCCTTGGTCCTCCAGCCCCATAGAAGGCCCATAGATCCATGTCCCATCACCCCCTGGGCCTCCAGCCCCATAGAGGCCCCATAGAGGTCCCATAGATCCGGGTCCCATCGCCCCCTGGACCTTCAGCCCCATAGATCCAAGTCCCTCCAGCCCCACAGAAGCTCCAGACCCCCATGTCCCATCACCCCCTGGGCCTCCAGCCCCATAGATCCAGGTCCCATCACCCCTTGGTCCTCCAGCCCCATAGAAGCCCCATAGATCCAGGTCCCTCCAGCCCCATAGACGCTCCAAGAGGTCCCATAGATCCAGGGCCCATCACCCCCTGGGCCTCCAGCCCCACAGATGCAGGTCCCTCCAGCCCCATAGATCCAGGTCCCATTCCCCTCCCCAGGACCCTCAAGGGGAACCCAAGGAGATGTCCTTGGCCCTGATCCCTTATCACTAATTAATCATTAACGAGACTCTCGATAACGAAGTGGGTCGGGGGTTGGGGGGAGACCCCAAGGACGAGGAGAGGACAATGGGTCTGGGGACACGGGGACCTCCTCCTGGGGGTCCCCAGGGGGCTCGGGGGGGGGTCCAGAAGGTGGAGGATGTGGAGGTCCTCGGGGGCAGGAGAAGGTCTGGGGCCACCAAGAGGCTAAAGCGGCTACTGAGGGGGAGGAGGTGGTGGCCAAGGAGGAGGAGGAGGGAGGAAGGAGTCACCTTGGGGCGGTGGCCGAGGGCTTATAAGGGGAGGTGGGGAGGCACTGGGAGGCACTGGGAGGGACTGGGAGGACCTCGGAGGAGCTGCTGCCATGGGGAAGGAGGTGAGGAGGAGGAGGGGGGAGGTGGGGATGAAGGCTGAGGCTGAGGATGGAGATGGGGATGGGGATGAAGGCTGAGGATGGGGATGGAGAAGGTCGATTCCGAGAAGGTCGATGGAGAGATGAAAGTTGAGGATGAGGATGGGGATGATGGAGATGAGGATGAAGATGGAGATGAGGATGAGGATAAAGGTGGGGATGGGGATGAAGGTTGAGGATGAGGACGGAGATGGAGATAGAGGTGGAAATGGAGATGGAGATGGAGGCTGAGGATGAGGATGGGGATGGAGATGGGGATGAAGGTCGAGGATGAGGATGGAGATGGGGATGAGGATGGAGCTGGAGATGATGATGAAAATGGAGATAGAGGTGGGGATGGGGACGAGGGTGAAGGTTGAGGATGAGGATGGAGATGATGGAGATGAGGACGAAGGTTGAGGATGAGGGTGAAGATGGGGATGGAAATGGAGATGAAGATGTAGAGGGAGATGGAGATGAAGGTGGAGGATGAAGATGAAAATGGAGACAGAGATGGGGATGGGGATGAAGGTTGAGGATGAGGATGGGGAAGGTCGATTCCGAGAAGGTCAATGGAGATGAAGGTTGAGGATGAAGACAAGGATGGAGATGGGGATGGGGATGAAGGTTGAGGATGAGGATGGAGGTGGGGAAGGTTGATGGAGATGAAGGTTGAGGATGAGGATGGAGATGAGGATGAGGATGAGGATAAAGGTGGAGATGGGGATGGAGATGATGGAGGTGATGGAGACGAGGATGAAGGTTTGAGGATGAGGTTGAGGATGAGCATGGGGATGAAGATGGGGATGGAGAAGGTCGATTCCGAGAAGGTCAATGGAGACGAAGGTTGAGGATGAGGATGGGGATGAGGATGAAGGTTGAGGATGAGGATAGGGATGGAGATGATGGAGATGAGGATGAGGATGAAGATGGAGATGAGGATGAGGATAAAGGTGGAGATGGGGATGGGGATGAAGGTTGAAGACGAGGATGAACATGGAGATAGAGGTGGAAATGGAGATGGGGATGGATATGAAGGCTGAGGATGAGGCTGGAGATGGAGGTGATGGAGATGGAGATGGGGATGGAGATGAAGGCTGAGGATGAGGCTGGAGATGGGGATGGAGATGGAGACGGAGATAGGGCTGAGGATGAGGATGGGGATGGAGATGATGGAGGTGAGGATGAAGGTTGAGGAGGAGGATGAAGATGATGGGGATGAGGATGGAGCTGGAGGTGGGAAAGACTGTTGACTCCGAGAAGACGGATGGAGATGAAGGTTGAGGGTGAGGATGAGGAGGATGGAGATGAGGACGAAGATGGAGATGAGGATGAGGAGAAAGGTGGAGATGGGGATGGAGATGGGGATGAAGGTTGAGGGTGAGGATGGGGATGAGGATGAGGATGAGGATGAGGACAGAGATGATGATGGAGATGATGGAGATGAGGATAAAGATGGAGATGGAGACGAAGGTTGAGGAGGAGGACGGAGATGGGGATGGAGATGGAGAAGGTCGATTCAGGGAAGGTCAGTGGAGATGAGGATGAAGATGGGGATGAGGATGAAGATGAAGATGAAGGTGGATTCTGAGGAAGGTTTGGCCGGAGATGAGTGTTTGCTGGACCTGCTTCTCCTCCGCCAGGAGAGCTATGAGCTGGGGCCTCCGCGAGGCCGGAAGCCTCCGCCCCCCAAGGGGAAAGGCAAACGCAAGCAGGAGAAGCTGGAGGACATGAAGAAGGAGATGGATGTGGTGAGGGGGGCAGACTGGGAGGGGACTGGGAGGGGACTGGGAGGGGCTGGGAGGGGATTGGAGGGGACTGGGAGGGGACTGGGAGGGGCTGGGAGGGGATTGGAGGGACTGGGAGGGGATTGGAGGGGACTGGGAGGGGACTGGGAGGTGAACTGGGAGCACGGGGAGGGGCACTGGGAGCGCTGGGAGGTCAATGAGGGGACTAGGAGGGGAACTGGGAGGCACTGGGAGGGACACTGGGAGCACTAGGAGGGGGACTGGGAGGGACTGGGAGGAACTGCGAGGTCAGCTGGAGGGACCAGGAGGTCAATGAGGGAACTGGGAGGGGCACTGGGGGCACTGGGCGGGTAACTGGGAGCACTGGGAGGGGCACTGGAAGCACTGGGAGATCAATGAGAGAACTGGGAGGGGAACTGGGAGGGACTGGGAGGTCAACTTGGGGCACTGGGAGGTCAACTAGGGACACTGGGAGGTCAACTGGGGCAAGTGGGAGGAACTGGGAGGGCCTGGGAGGTCAACTGGGAGGACTGGGAGGTCAATGAGTGGACTGGGAATGGAACTGGGAGGACTGGGAGGTCAATGAGGGGACTGGGAAGGGAACTGGGAGGACTGGGCGGGGCACTGCGAGCACTGGGAGGGGCACTGGGGGCACTGGGCGGGTAACTGGGAGCACTGGGGGGTCTCCAGGACGACCACAAACTGGACGTGAAGGACCTGGAGGAAAAATACAGCACGAGCGTCACCAAGGTGGGGGAGGGGGGACACGTGACCTTTGACCCCAGCAGGACCCTCCCCAGTGACCCCTGGAGTGACCCTATTGGTCCCATTGACCCCTTTGATCCCATTGATCCCATTGACACCATTAACCCCATTGACCCCATTAACCCCATTGACCCATTGACCTCATTGACCTCAGTGACCTCATGGACCCCATAGACCCATTGATCCCATTGACCTCATTGACCCTATTGACCCCAATGAGCTCAATGACCTCATAGACCCCAATGAACCCATTGACCTCATTGACCCCAATGACCCTATGAACCCATTGACCTCAATGACCCCATTGACCCCATTGACCCCATGGACCTTGATGACCCCATTGACCCCATTGATTCCATTGACCCCATTGACCCCAATGACCCCATTCGCCCTATTGACCCCATTGACCCCTTTGATCCCATTGATCCCATTGACCTCATTAACCCCTTTGATCCCATTGACCGCAATGACCCCATTGACCCCTTTTACCCCATTGACCCATTGACCCCATCAACCCAATTGACCGCAATGACCCCATTGACCCACTGACCCATTGACCCCATTGACTCCATTGACCTCAATGACCCCACTGACCCCATTAACCTCATTGACCCCAGTGACTCCATTGACCCCATTGATCCCATTGACTCATTGACTCCATTGACTCCATTAACCCCATTGACCTCAAGTACCTCAATGACCCCACCGAGCTCATTGACCCTATTAACCCCATTGACCCCATTGATCCCATAGACCCCATTGACCCCATTGTCCCCATTAACCCCACTGATCCCATTGACCTCAAGTACCTCAACGACCCCATTGAGTCCGTGTCGCTCAGTCACCCCATGGACCTCAACGCCCCCACAACCCTCATTAACCCCTTCCCCCCCAGGGCCTGGCCGAGGCGGTGGCGGCCGAGCGGCTGCTGCGGGACGGCCCCAACGAGCTCCGCCCCCCCCGGGGGACCCCCGAGTGCGTCAAGTTCGGGCGGCAGCTGGCGGGGGGGCTGCAGTGCCTCATGTGGGTGGCGGCCGCCATCTGCCTCATCGCCTACGGCGTCCAGGAGGGGGAGGGCGACCGCGGCAGCTCCGACAACGTAGGAGACGTTGGGAGGGGTGGGGGGGGGGACTCGGGAGGCTGTGGAGCATTTGGGGGGGTCATGGGGTTGAGGAGCATTTGGGGGTCATGGCGGGGGGGGGGTTGAGGAGCACCTGGGTCCCTCTGGGTTGAGGAACATTTGGGGCTGAGGAAGCTCTGGGGGTTCCTTTGAGCTTGAGGAACATCTGGGCGTGAGGAACCTCTGGGGCTCCCTCTGACCTTGAGGAACCTCCAGGTCCTTCTCAGCTGAGCAACCTCTGAACCCTGAGTGAGCCTCTGAGCTTGAGGAACCTCTGGGCTCGAGGAGCGTCTGGGTCCCTCAGACCTTGAGGAACCTCTCACCTTGAGTAACCTCTGGGGCTGAGGAACCTCTGACCTTGAGGAACCTCTAGGGTTGATGAACCTCTGAGGATCCCTCTGACCTTGAGGAACCTCTGAGCTTGAGGAACCTCTGACCTTGAGTAACCTCTAAGGCTCCCTCTGACCTTAAGTAACCTCTAAGGCTCCCTCTGACCTTGAGTAACCTCTGGGGCTCCCTCTGACCTTGAGGAACCTCCAGGTCCCTCTCAGCTGAGGAACCTCTGACCCTGAGGAACCTCTGAGGATCCCTCTGGGCTTGAGGAACCTCTGGCTCCCTCAGACCTCAAGGATCCTCTGGGTCCCTCTCAGCTGAGGAACCTCTGACCCTGAGGAACCTCTGACCCTGAGGAACCTCTGAGCTTGAGGAGCCTCTGAGGATCGTGGGGGTTGAGGAACATCTGGGTCCCTCTGACCCCAAGGACCACCTGGCTCTGAGGACCCTCCTGTCCCCCTCTCCAGCTCTACTTGGCCATCGCCCTGATCGCGGTGGTGGTCGTCACCGGCTGCTTCGGCTACTACCAGGAGTTCAAAAGCACCAACATCATCGCCAGCTTCAAGAACCTGGTCCCTCAGGTGAGACCTTCGCCCGGGGTCGGGGGGAGACCCTGAGACCCTCCTCCCCTAGACCTCCCAGGTCCTACCTGGATGGGATGGTCTTCTCCTCCTCTCCCCTCCCCCACCCCCAGCAAGCCACCGTCATCCGGGAAGGGGAGAAGCTCCAAGTCAACGCCAACGAGTTGGTGGTGGGAGACCTGGTGGAGATCAAAGGGGGAGACCGAGTCCCGGCCGACATCCGCATCATCTCCGCTCAGGGCTGCAAGGTGAGGAGGTTCTGGAAGCCCTGGGAGGTCCCTCAGGCCTCTAGGTTCCACCTGGAGGAGCTTCTCCAGGGCTTTATGGAGCTTCTCCGGGTGCTTCTCGGCCTCTTTGGAGCTTCTCCAGGTCCTTCTCAGGCTCTTTGGAGCTTCTCCAGGTGCTTCTTGGCCTCTTTGGAGCTTCTCCAGGTCCTTCTGGAGCTTCTCCGGGTGCTTCTCGGCCTCTTTGGAGCTTCTCCAGGTCCTTCTCAGGCTCTTTGGAGCTTCTCCAGTTGCTTCTTGGGCTCTTTTAAGCTTCTCCAGGTCCTTCTGGAGCTTCTCCAGGTGCTTCTTGGGCTCTTTGGAGCTTCTCCAGGTGCTTCTTGGGCTCTTTGAAGCTTCTCAAGGTGTTTATGGAGCTTCTCCAGGTGCTTCTTGGGCTCTTTGGAGCTTCTCCAGTTGCTTCTTGACCTCTTTAGAGCTTCTCCAGGTGCTTCTCAGCCTCTTTGAAGCTTCTCAAGGTGTTTATGGAGCTTCTCCAGGTGCTTCTTGGGCTCTTTGGAGCTTCTCCAGGTGCTTCTTGGCCTCTTTGGAGCTTCTCCAGGTCCTTCTGGAGCTTCTCCAGGTGCTTCTCGGCCTCTTTGGAGCTTCTCCAGGTCCTTCTCAGGCTCTTTGTTGCTTCTCCAGTTGCTTCTTGGGCTCTTTGGAGCTTCTCCAGGTTCTTCTGGAGCTTCTCCAGGTGCTTCTCAGCCTCTTTGGAGCTTCTCCAGTTGCTTCTTGGGCTCTTTGGAGCTTCTCCAGGTGCTTCTCGGCCTCTTCGGAGCTTCTCCAGGTGCTTCTTGGGCTCTTTGAAGCTTCTCAAGGTGTTTATGGAGCTTCTCCAGGTGCTTCTTGGGCTCTTTGGAGCTTCTCCAGTTGCTTCTTGACCTCTTTAGAGCTTCTCCAGGTGCTTCTCAGCCTCTTTGAAGCTTCTCAAGGTGTTTATGGAGCTTCTCCAGGTGCTTCTCAGCCTCTTTGGAACTTCTCCAGTTGCTTCTTGACCTCTTTGAAGCTTCTCCAGGTCCTTCTGGAGCTTCTCCAGCTGCTTCTTGGCCTCTTTGAAGCTTCTCCAGGTGCTTCTCGGGCTCTTTGGACCATCTCCCGGTCCTTCTCATGCTCTTTGAACCTTCTCCCGGTCCTTCTCATGCTCTTTGAAGCTTCTCCAGGTGCTTCTGGGGGTCTGGGGGGGTCTGTGCAGGTGGACAACTCGTCGCTGACAGGAGAGTCAGAGCCGCAGACTCGGTCGCCCGAGTGCAGCCACGAGTCGCCCCTGGAGACCAGGAACATTGCCTTCTTCTCCACCATGTGCCTGGAAGGTGGGTCCCACCTGGACACCTGGAGCTCACCTGGACCTCTGGGGCTCACCTGGACCTCAAGGTTCAACCTGGGATCCTTCCAGACCTCTGGGTCCCACCTGAACCTCCTGGTTCCTCCAGGAACCCTTGAAGGTTCCTGATCTTCTAGAAGGTTCCCAGATCCCATAGAAGGTCCCAAAGCCCCGTAGAAGGTCCCAAGACCCCATAGAAGGGCCCAAGACCCCGTAGAAGCTCCTGAGATCCCATAGAAGGTCCCCATCGACCAATGGAGCTCCTTGACCCATTAACCCTATTGATCCATAGACCCTATTGATCCATTGACCCCATTGACCTCATTGACTCCATTGACCCCATAGACCTCAATGACCTCTTTGAGCCCAATGACCCTATTGATCCCATTGACCCCATTAACCTCATTGACTCCATTGACCCCATTAACCCCATTAACCCCATTGACCTCATTGATCCATTGACTCCATTGACTCCATTAACCCCATTGACCTCATTGATCCCATTGACCTCATTGACCCCATTGACTCCATTAACCCCATTGATCCCATTGACCCCATTGACCTCAATGACCCCATTGACCTCATTGACTCCATTGACCCCATAGACCTCAATGACCTCTTTGAGCCCAATGACCCTATTGACCCCATTAACCCCATTAACCTCATTGATCCCATTGACCCCATTGACTCCATTAACCCCATTGATCCCATTAACCCCATTGACCTCAATGACCCCATTGACCTCATTGACTCCATTGACCCCATAGACCTCAATGACCTCTTTAAACCCAATGACCCCATTGATCCCATTGACCCTATTGACATCATTGACTCCATTGACCCCATAGACCTCAATGACCTCTTTGAGCCCAATGACTCCATTGACCCATTGAACCCATTGACCTCATTGACTCCATTGACCCCATTAACCCCATTGATCCCATTGACCTTATTGACCCCATTAACCCCATTGATCCCATTGACCTCATTGACTCCATTGACCCCATTAACCCCATTGACCCCATTGATCCCATTGACCCATTGACCTCATTGACCCCATTAACCCCATTGACCCCATTGACCCCATTGACTCCATTGACCCCATAGACCTCACTGACCTCTTTAAGCCCAATGACCACATTAACCCCATTAACCCCATTGACCCCATTGACCTCATTGGCTCCATTGACCCCATAGACCTCAATGACCTCTTTAAACCCAATGACCCCATTGATCCCATTGACCCTATTGACCCATTGACTCCATTGACCCCATTGACCCCATTAACCCCATTGATCTCTTTGACCCCATTGACCCCATAGACCTCAATGACCTCTTTGAGCCCAATGACCCCATTGACTCCATTGACCCCATTAACCCCATTGATCCCATTGACCCCATTAACCCCATTAACCCCATTGATCCCATTGATCCCATTGATCCATTGACCCCTTTGATCCCATTGACCCCAATGACTCCATCAACCCCATTGACCCATTAAGTTCATTGACCCTATTGACCCCTTTGACCCCATTGACCCATAGACCCCGTTAACCACATTGACCCCATTGACCCATTGACCTCACTGACCCCATAGACCTCACTGACCTCTTTGAGCCCAATGACCACATTAACCCCATTGACCTCATTGACCCCATAGACCTCACTGACCTCTTTGAGCCCAATGACCACATTAACCCCATTGACCTCATTGACCCCATAGACCTCACTGACCTCTTTGAGCCCAATGACCACATTAACCCCATTAACCCCATTGACCCCATAGACCTCACTGACCTCTTTGAGCCCAATGACCACATTAACCCCATTAACCCCATTGACCCCATAGACCTCACTGACCTCTTTGAGCCCAATGACCACATTAACCCCATTAACCCCATTGACCTCATAGACCTCACTGACCTCTTTGAGCCCAGTGACCACATTAACCCCATTGACCCCATTGACCCCATTGACCCCCTAGAAGCTCCCAAGACCCCCTAGAAGCTCCCAAAGCCCCATAGAAGCTCCCGAGACCCCTTAGAAGCTCCCAATACCCCCTAGAAGGTCCCCCCCAGACCTCCGGGTGGTTCCTCCAGGCACAGCCGTGGGGCTGGTGATCAACACGGGCGACAGGACCATCATCGGCCGCATCGCCAGCCTGGCCTCGGGGGTGGAGAACGAGAAGACGCCCATCGCCATCGAGATCGAGCACTTCGTGGACATCATCGCCGGGCTGGCCATCTTCTTCGGCGCCACCTTCTTCGTGGTGGCCATGGTCATCGGCTACCCCTTCCTGCGGGCCATGGTCTTCTTCATGGCCATCGTGGTGGCCTACGTCCCCGAGGGGCTGCTGGCCACCGTCACGGTAGGTGGCACCGTGACCTCCTCGGCGACCTGGAGGTCCTCTGGGGGCTTCTCGGGTGGGCTTGGAGGCGCTGAGGGACCTCCAGGAGCTTCTCAAGGTCACCCCAGGAGCCTCCTGGGGAGTCTCAGGTGGCTTCGGAGGCTTTGAGAAGCTTCTCAAGGGGCTTTGGAGGCTCTGAGGGACCTCCAGGAGCTGCTCAAGGTCACTCCAGGAGATCCTCGAGGCTCTGAGGTCGCTCCAGGAGCCACTCAAGGTCCCTCCAGGAGCTCCTGGAGCTTCTCAGGTGGGTTTGGAGGCTCTGAGGTCACTGCAGGAGCTCCTCAAGGTCACTCCAGGAGCTACTGGACATCCCTCAAGGCTCCAAAACCACCTCAGGAGCTCCTCAAATCCACCTCAGATGCTTCTCAAGGTCCCTCTGAAGGTCTAGGAGGCTCTGAGGTCACTCCAGGAGCTCCTCAAGGTCCCTCCAGGAGCTCTTGTGGCATCTCAGGTGGGTTTGGAGGCTCTGAGGGACCTCCAGGAGCTTCTCAGGGAGCTCCTCGAGGTCTTCGTGAATCTCCTGGAGATCTTCGTGAAGCTCCTGGAGGTCTTCGTGGAGCTCCTCGGGGTCTCTCCTGGAGCCTCTCAGGTGGCTTTGAAGGCTCTAAGGAGCTTCTCGGGTGGGTTCGGAGGCTCTGAGAGACCTCAAGGAGCTTCTCAGGGAGTTCATGAAGCTCCTCGAGGTCTTCCTGGAGCTCCTGGAGCTTCTCAGGTGGATCTGGAGGCTCAGAGGAACCTCCAGGAGCTTCTCAAGGTCCCCCCCAGGAGCTCCTGGAGCTTCTCAGGTGGCTTCGGAGGCTCTGAAGTCCCTCCAGGAGCCACTCAAGGTCCTCCAGGAGCCTCTGAGGAACCTCCGGGAGCTCTGAAGCCACTTGAGAAGCTCCCGGAGGCTCCTCAAGGGCTCCGAAACCACCTGAGAAGCTCCAGGAGGCTCCTGGAGGGACCTCGGAGCCCTCAAGGAGCCTCTGAGGGACCTTGAGGAGCTCCTGGAGTGACCTCAGAGCCCTCGAGGAGCTTCTGAGGGACCTCGAGTTGCTTCTCAGGTGGCTTTGAGGAGCTTCTGAGGTGGTTTCGGAGCCTTGAGGGACCTCCAGGAGCACCATGAGTGACCTTGAGGAGCTCCTTGAGGTTCCCCAGAGCCTCCGAATCCACTTGAGAAGCTCCAGGAGGCTCCTGGAAGGACCTTGAGAAGCTCCTCAGAGCCTCTGAATCCACCTGAGAAGCTCCTGGAGGTCCCTCAGAGCCTCTGAATCCACCCGAGAAGCTCCAGGAGGCTCCTCAATGGCTCCGAATCCACCTGAGAAGCTCCTGGAGGCCCCTCAATGGTTCCAAATCCACCCGAGAAGCTCCTGGAAGGACCTTGAGGAGCTCCTTGAGGTCCCTCAGAGCCTCCGAATCCACCTGAGAAGCTCCAGGAGGCTCCTGGAAGGACCTTGAGAAGCTCCTCAGAGCCTCTGAACCCACCTGAGAAGCTCCTGGAGGTCCCTCAGTGGCTCCAAATCCACCCAAGGAGCTCCACGAAGACCTCCAGGAGCTCCAGGAGGACCTGAAGGAGCTCCGTGAGCTCCATGAGAAGCTCCCGAAGGTCCCTCAGAGCCTCCGAATCCACCTGAGAAGCTCCATAAAGACCTCGAGGAGCTCCACGAAGACCTCAAAGAGCTCCATAAAGACCTCGAGGAGCTCCGCGAGGGCCTCAAGGTCTTCTCCTGCCCCCGTCCAGGTGTGCCTGTCGCTGACGGCCAAGCGCTTGGCCCGCAAGAACTGCGTGGTGAAGAACCTGGAGGCCGTGGAGACCTTGGGCTCCACCTCCGTCATCTGCTCCGACAAGACGGGGACCCTCACCCAGAACCGCATGACCGTCGCCCACCTCTGGTTCGACAACCAGGTCCACACGGCCGACACCACCGAGGACCAGTCCGGTAGGTCCTCTGGGGCCTCCTGGAGCTTCTCAAGGTCTTTATGGAGCTCCTGGAGGTCTTTATGGAGCTCCCTGAGGTCTTTATGGAGCTTCATGAGGTCTTTATGGAGCTCCCTGAGGTGTTTATGGAGCTTCATGAGGTCTTTATGGAGCTCTTAGAGGTCTTTGAGGTCTTTATGGAGCTCCTGGAGGTCTTTATAGAGCTTCTTGAGGTGTTTATGGAGCTTCTTGAGGTCTTCATGGAGCTTCTTGAGGTCTTTATGGAGCTCCCTGAGGTCTTCATGGAGCTCCCTGAGGTCTTTATGGAGCTCCTGGAGGTCCCTCAAGGCTCTGAAACCACCTCAGAAGCTCCTCAAGGTCCTCATGGAGCTCTCAGAGGTCTTTAAGGAGCTGCCTGAGGTCTTTATGGAGCTCTTAGAGGTCTTTATGGAGCTCTTAGAGGTCTTTTTGGAGCTTTTCAAGGTCTTTATGGAGCTCCTGGAGCAACTTGAGGTCTTTATGGAGCTCTTTGAGGTCTTTATTGAGCTCCCTGAGGTCTTCATGGAGCTTCTTGAGGTCTTTATGGAGCTCCTGGAGGTCCCTCAAGGCTCTGAAACCACCTCAGAAGCTCCTCAAGGTCCTCATGGAGCTCTTAGAGGTCTTTATGGAGCTGCCTGAGGTCTTTATGGAGCTCTTTGGGGTCTTTTTGGAGCTCTTAGAGGTCTTCATGGAGCTCCCTGAGGTCTTTATGGAGCTCTTAGAGGTCTTTATGGAGCTCCTGGAGCTTCTCAAGGTCTTCATAGAGCTCTTAGAGGTCTTTATGGAGATCTTTGAGGTCTTTTTGGAGTTTTTCAAGGTCTTTATGGAGCTCCTGGAGCAACTTGAGGTCTTTATGGAGCTCCCTGAGGTCTTTATGGAGCTCCTGGAGGTCTTTATGGAGCTCTTAGAGGTCTTTATGGAGCTCCCTGAGGTCTTTATGGAGCTCCCTGAGGTCTTCATGGAGCTCCTGGAGGTCTTTATGGAGCTCTTAGAGGTCTTTATGGAGCTCCCTGAGGTCTTTATGGAGCTCCCTGAGGTCTTCATGGAGCTCCTCAAGGCTCCCAAACCACCTCAGCAGCTCCTCAAAGCCACCTCAGAAGCTCTTCGAGGTCCCTCAGAAGCTCCTCAAACCCCTCTGAGACCTTTTCTCCTCGTGTCCCACCCACCAGGCCAGAGCTTCGACCAGTCCTCGGAGACCTGGACCACCCTGAGCCGAGTGATCACCCTCTGCAACCGAGCCCAGTTCAAGCCCAACCAGGACAACGTCCCCGTGGCCAAGGTGGGACCTTGGGGGGACCTCGGAGACCTCCTCGGGGACCTTCTGGAGATCTCAGGTGGCTCAGGACCTTCTCCCAGAGCTTCTCAAGAGGCTTTAAGGACCTTCTGGAGGTCCCAGGAGGCTCAGGACCTTCTCCCAGAGCTTCTCAAGAGGCTTTAAGGACCTTCTGGAGGTCTCAGGAGGCTCAGGACCTTCTCCGGGAGCTTCTCAAGAGGCTTTTAAGGACCTTGTGGAGGTCTCAAGGGTCTCAGGACCTTCTCCCAGAGCTTCTCAAGAGGCTTTAAGGACCTTCTGAAGGTCTCAGGGACCTCAGGACCTTCTCCCAGAGCTTCTCAAGAGGCTTTTAAGGACCTTCTGGAGGTCTCAGGAGGCTCAGGACCTTCTCCAAGAGCTTCTTGAGGGCCTTTAAGGACCTTCTGGAGGTCCCAGGAGGCTCAGGACCTTCTCCCAGAGCTTCTTGAGGGCCTTTAAGGACCTTCTGGAGGTCTCAGGAGGCTCAGGACCTTCTCCCAGAGCTTCTCAAGAGGCTTTAAGGACCTTCTGGAGGTCTCAGGAGGCTCAGGACCTTCTCTGGGAGCTTCTCGAGGACCTTTAAGGACCTTCTGGAGGTCTCAGGAGGCTCAGGACCTTCTCCCAGAGCTTCTCGAGGGCCTTTAAGGACCTTCTGGAGGTCTCAGGAGGCTCAGGACCTTCTCTGGGAGCTTCTCAAGAGGCTTTTCGGGACCTTCCGGAGGTCTCACAGGGCTCAGGGTCCTCTGGACCTTCTCGAGGGCCTCAGAGGACCTTCAGGAGGTCTTTTTTTCCTCCAGCGAGAGGTGATCGGAGACGCCTCGGAGACGGCTCTGCTCAAGTTCGCGGAGGTGACCGTGGGCTCGGTGGCCGAGGCCAGGAGGAGGTTCCCCAAGGTGGCCGAGCTGCCCTTCAACTCCACCAACAAGTTCCAGGTAGGTCCTCGAGGTCTTTCTGGAGCTCCTGGAGCTCTTTGAGGTCGTTATGGAGCTTCTTGAGTTCTTTATGGAGCTTCTTGAGGTCTTCATGGAGCAATTTGAGGTCCTTATGGAGCTCTTGGAGGTCCTTATGGAGCTCGTGGAGCTTCTCAAGGTCTTCCCGGAGCTCCTCGAGGTCTTCATGGAGCTCTTCGAGGTCACTATGGAGCTTCTTGAGGTCTTCATGGAGCTCCTGGAGGTCTTCATGGAGCTCTTCGAGGTCCTCACGGAGCTCCTGGAGCTCCTCAAGGCTCTGAAACTGCCTCAGAAGCTTTCCCAGAGCTACCTCAGAAGCTCCTTGAGTTCCTTGAGGTTCCTTGAGACTCATGAAGAACCTTGAAGCTCAGGAAGAACTTGAGGCTCATGAAGAACTTGGAGCTCCAGGAGGTTCCTTGAGCCTCTTGTGGTTTCTTGACGCTCTTGAGGTTCCTTGAGGCTCACGAAGAACCTTGAGCCTCATAAAGAACTTGAGGCTCAGGAAGAACTTGGAGCTCCAGAAGGTTCCTTGAGGCTCTTGAGGTTCCTTGAGGCTCTTGAGGTTCCTTCAGGCTCAGGAAGAACTTGAGGCTCAGGAAGAACTTGCAGCTCCAGGAGGTTCTTGAGGTTCCTCGAGGCTCATGAAGAACCTTGAGGCTCCAGGAGGTTCCTTGGGGCTCATGAGGAACTTGGAGCTCCAGGAGGTTCCTTGAGCCTCTTGTGGTTTCTTGAGGGTCTTGAGGCTCATGGAGAACCTTGAGTCTCACAAAGAACCTTAAGGCTCAGGAGGAACCAGGAGGAACCTTGAGCTCCAGGAGCTTCCTTGACCTCCTCGAAGACTCTGGATCTCCCCAAGAGCCTGGGAAGGTCCCCAAATCCTGGTGGAAACCCACATTTTGGTCGTTTCCTTCCAGATCTCGGTCCACGAGGCAGGAGAGCGGCAGCTGCTGGTGCTGAAAGGAGCTCCCGAGAGGGTCCTGGAGAGATGCAGCAGTGTCCTCCTCAAGGGGCAGGAGATCCCCCTGGACGGGCAGTGGAGAGAGGCCTTCGAGGGAGCCTACGCCGACCTGGGCGGACGAGGGGAGAGGGTCCTGGGTGAGGAACCACCACCTCCTGGAGCTCCTCCAGGTCTTTATGGAGCTCCTGGAGGTCGTTATGGAGCCTCTTGAGGTCTTTATGGAGCTCCTGGAGGTCTTTATGAAGCTCCCTGAGGTCATTATGGAGCTTCTTGAGGTGTTTATGGAGCTCCTGGAGGTCTTTATGGAGCTCTTCGAGGTCTTTATGGAGCTCCTGGAGGTCTTTATGAAGCTCCCTGAGGTCGTTATGGAGCTCCTGGAGGTCTTTATGGAGCTCTTCGAGGTCTTTATGGAGCTCCTGGAGGTCTTTATGAAGCTCCCTGAGGTCGTTATGGAGCTCCTGGAGGTCTTTATGGAGCTCTTAGAGGTGTTTATGGAGCTCCTGGAGGTGATTATGGAGCTACTTGAGGTGGTTATGGAGCTTCTGGAGGTCTTTATGGAGCTCTTAGAGGTGTTTATGGAGCTCTTTGAGGTCCTTATGGAGCTTCTGGAGGTCTTTATGGAGCTCTTTGAGGTCCTTATGGAGCTTCTGGAGGTCTTTATGGAGCTCCTGGAGGTCTTTATGGAGGAGGATGAGGAGGAGGAGAAGGAGGAGGAGAAGGAGGAGGAGCAGAAGGAAAAGGAGGAGAAGGAGAAGGAGAAGGAGGAGGAGAAGGAGAAGGAGAGGAGGAGAAGGAGGAGGAGAAGGAGGAAGAGAAGGAAGAGGAGAAGGAGAAGGAGAAGGAGAAGGAGAAGGAGAGGAGGAGAAGGAGGAGGAGAAGGAGGAGAAGGAAAAGGAGGAGAAGGAGGAGGAGGAGGAGGAGGAAGAGAAGGAAGAAGAGAAGGAGGAGGAGAAGGAGAAGGAGAAGGAGAAGGAGAAGGAGAAGGAGGAGGTTGAGACACCAGGAGATGATGGAGGAGGAGGAGAAGGAGGAGGAACCAGGACTGGAGCCACCAGGAGATGATGGAGATGATGGAGCTGGAGGAGGAGGAGAAGGAAGTGGAGGAGGAAGAGGAGGAGAAGGAGGAGGAGGAGAAGATGGAGGTGGAAGAGGAGAAGGAGAAGGAGGAGGAGGAGGAGAAGGAGGAGAAGGAGGAACCAGGAGATGATGGAGAAGGAGGAGGAGATGGAGGAGAAGGAGAAGAAGGAGGAAGAGATGGAGGAGAAGGAGAAGAAGGAGGAGGAGATGGAGGAGAAGGAGAAGGAGAAAGGAGAAGGAGGAGGTTGAGACACCAGGAGATGATGAAGGAGGAGGAGAAGGAGGAGAAGGAGGAGGAGGAACCAGGGTTGGAGCCACCAGGAGATGATGGAGAAGGAGGAGATGGAGGAGGAGGAACCAGGAGGTGATGGAGAAGGAGGAGAAGGAGGAGAAGGAGGAGGAACCACTCACCTGAACCCACCATGAGGAGAAGGAAGAGGTGGACCTGGCCCTTTCAGCGTCTTCTTCCTCTCCCGCAGGTTTCTGTGCTCGGTGGCTGCCGGCGGGGACGGTGGCCACCGGGCTGGACCCCGAGGTCCTCCCCGAGGTGGCCGTGGGGCTGGTCTTCGCGGGACTCGTCTCCATGATCGACCCTCCCAGAGCCACCGTCCCTCAGGCTGTGGTCAAGTGCCGCACGGCCGGGATCAGGGTAGGTCCTCGGGGACCTCCTGGGGGTCCTGGAGATGGTTCAGAGGGTGGGTGGGAGGAGCTGGAGGAGCTCCTGGAGGTCCTGGAGATGGTGGAGAGGGAGGAGCTTCTGGAGGTTCAGAAGACGATGGAGGTGATGGAGATGATGATGGAGCTGAAGGAGCTTCCGAAGCTTTGGGAGCTTCAGGATCTTAAGGAGATGAAGGACCTGGAGGAGCTTCAGGAGCTTCAGGAGTTTCAGAAGCTTCAGGAGCTTCAGGATCTTGATGAGCTTCAGGATCTTGAGGAGATTTAGGAACTTCAGGAACTTCCAGGAGCTTCAGGAGCTTCAGGATCTTAAGGATCTTGAGGAGTTTGAGGAGCTTCAGGGTCTCAAGGAGCTTCAGGATCTTCAGGGTCTTAATGAGATTCAGGATCTTGAGGAGTTCCAGGAGCTTCCGGGTCTCAAGGAGCTTCAGGAGCTTAAGAAGATTAAGGAGCTGGAGGAGCTTCTGGACCTTCCGGGGCTTCTGGAGATGATGGAGATGAAGGAGCTTCAGGAGCTTCAGGATCTTAATGAGCTTCAGGAACTTCAGGAGCTCAATGAGCTTCAGCATCCTGAGGCCTCTGAGCTTCTCCAGAAGCTCCGGGAGCTCCAGGACCTCCAGGAATTGGACGTGGGGATGGGTTCCCACCACCCCCTTCTCCATCCCCTTCCAGGTGATCATGGTGACCGGTGACCACCCCATCACGGCCAAGGCCATTGCGGCTGCCGTGGGCATCATCTCCGAGGGCAGCGAGACCCCCGAGGAGGTGGCCACCAGGCTCCGGGTCCCCCTGGAGCAGGTGGACCCCAGGTAGGACCTTCTGGGAAGGGTCTCTATGGGGTCTCTATGGGTCTCTATTCGTCTCTATGGGTCTCTATGGAGTCTCTATGAGGTCTCTATGGGATCTCTATGTGTCTGTATGGATCTCTATGGAGTCTCTATGGGGCCTCTATGGGTCTCTATGGGTCTCTATGGAGTCTATATGGGTCTCTATGTGACTCTATGGGTCTCTATGAGTCTCTATGGGTCTCTATGGGTCTCTATGAGGTCTCTATGTGTCTCTATGGGGCCTCTATGGGTCTCTATGGATCTCTATGTGTCTCTATGAGGTCTCTATGGGTCTCTATGGGTCTCTATGGGGTCTCTGTGTGTCTCTATGGGGCTTCTAGGGGCCTCTATGGGTCTCTATGGGGTCTCTATGAGTCTCTATGAGGTCTCTACGTATTTCTATGGAGTCCCTATGGGTCTCTATGGTGTCTCTATTGGGTCTCTATGTGTCTCTATGGGGCCTCTATGGGCCTCTATGGGTCTCTATGGGGTCTATATGGGTCTCTATGTGTCTCTATGGAGTCTCTATGGGTCTCTATGTATCTCTATGAGGTCTCTATGGATCTCTATAGGTCCCTATGATGTCTCTATGGGTCTCTATGGGTCTCTATGGGATCTCAATGGGGTCTCTATGTTTCTCTATGGGGTCTCTATGTGTCTCTATGGGTCTCTATGTTTCTCTATGGGGTCTCTATGGGGTCTCTATGTGTCTCTATGGGGCCTCTATGGGTCTCTATAGGTCTCTATGGGCCTCTAGGGGGCGCTATGGGTCTCTATGTGTCTCTATGGGGTTGGAGACACCAGGAGATGATGGAGAAGGTGGAGATGGAGGAGGAGGAGGAACCAGGGTTGGAGACAGCAGGAGGAGGTGGAGAAGGCCTGGAGCCTGGGATTAAGGGCCTGGATGCTGGGATTAAGGGCCTGGAGAGCGGGATTAAAGGGTCTTCTCCTCTCAGACAGGCCCGAGCGAGGGTGGTGACGGGGGCGGAGTTGGCGTCCCTCACCCCCGAGGCCCTGGAGGGGCTTCTCCGGGCCCACCCAGAGATGGTCTTCGCCCGGACCTCCCCCCAGCAGAAGTTGGTGATCGTGGAGAGCTGCCAGCGCCTGGTGGGTCCCTCAGGAAGGTCTCGAGGTTCCTCATGAAGGTCTTGAGGTTCCTCATAGAGGTTTTGAGGTTCCTCATGGAGATATTGAGGTTCCTCATGGAGGGTCTGATGGTTTTAGGGGGTCTCTGTGGGGTCTATAGGGGTTGTGGAGGCACCTATGGGGTCTCTATAGGTCTCTGTGAGGTCTCTATGTGTCTCTATGGGTCCCTATGAGTCTCTATGGGGCCTGTAGGGGGCGCTATGGTGTCCCTATGAGTCTCTATGTGTCTCTATGGGTCTCTATGAGGTCTCTATGGGCCCCAATGACTCTCTGTAGCATCTCTATGGGTCTCTATGAGGTTCTATGGGGTCTCTATGAGGTCTCTATGGATCCCTATGGAGTCCCTGAGTCTCTATGGGGCCTCTAGGGGGCGCTATGGGGCCTCTATGAGTCTCTATGTGTCTCTATGGGTTTCTATTGATCCCTATGGAGTCCCTATGAGTCTCTATGTGGCCTCTAGGGGGCGCTGTGGGGTATATATGAGTCTCTATGAGTCTCTATGGGTCTCTATGGATCTCTGCGGGGCCTCTATGAGTCTCTGTGTGTCTCTGTGGGGTCTCTATGGGTCTCTATGAAGTCTCTATGGATCCCTATGGAGTCCCTGAGTCTCTATGGGGCCTCTAGGGGGTGCTATGAGGTCTCTATGAGTCTCTATGAGTCTCTATGGGTCTCTATGTGTCTCTATTGAGTCTCTACGGATCCCTCTGGAGTCCCTATGAGTGTCTATGGGGCCTCTAGGGGGCGCTATGAGGTCTCTATGAGTCTCTATGGGTCTCTATGTGTCTCTGTGGGGTCTCTATATGTCTCTATGGGGTCCCTATTAGTCTCTATGGGGCCTCTAGTGGGCACTATGAGGCTTCTATGTGTCTCTATGTGTCTCTCTGAGGCTCCCTAGGGCTTCATTGAGCTTCTCTGAAGCGGTTGAGGTTCCTCAAGGGCTTTTCGAGGTTCCTCCCGGACCTTCTCCCCCCACCCCAGGGCTCCATCGTGGCGGTGACGGGTGATGGGGTCAACGACTCGCCAGCCCTCAAGAAGGCCGACATCGGGGTGGCCATGGGCATCGCCGGCTCCGACGCCGCCAAGAATGCCGCCGACATGATCCTCCTCGACGACAACTTCGCCTCCATCGTCACCGGCGTCGAGCAGGGTGGGAGGAGGAGACCTCCGGGACCGCTTTCCGGCCCATAGTCTCGCTCTCCAGCCCCATAATCCCACTTTCCAGCATCCAGGGAGCTTCTAGAAGCTTCCAGGAGGACCCCAAGGTGCCCATGGAGGTTCTAGGAGGACCTCCAAAGCCTCCATGGAGCTTCTATATGGTTCTAGGAGGACCTCAAGGTCCCCACTGAGGTTCTTGGAGGACCCTGAGACCTCCATGGAGCTTCTAGAATGTTCTAGGAGGACCTCAAGGTGCCCATTGAGGTTCTAGGAGGACCCCCAAGGCCTCCATGGAGCTTCTAGAAGGGTCCAAGGTCCTAGAAGGCTCCAAGTTTCTAGCAGGATCCAAGCTTCTAGGAGGCTCCAAGGTTCTTGGAGGACCTCAAGCTGCCTGTGGAGGTTCTAGAAGGTTCTTCTCCACTTCCCAGGTCGCCTGATCTTCGACAACCTGAAGAAGTCCATCGCCTACACGCTGACCAAGAACATCCCCGAGCTCACCCCCTACCTCATCTACATCACGGCCAGCGTCCCTCTCCCCCTGGGCTGCATCACCATCCTCTTCATCGAGCTCTGCACCGACATCGTGAGTCCCTCCTCGGGAACCATCTCAGGATCTTCTCCAACTTCTATTGGGTCTCTATAAGTCTCTATGGGTCTCTATGGGGTCTCTATGGGGTCTCTATGGGCTCTCTATGGATCTCTATGGGGTCTATATGGGGTCTCTATTGACCCAAATGACTCTCTATGGGGTCTCTATGGGTCTCTACGAGACCTCTATGGGTCTCTATGGGTTTCTATGGATCTCTATGGACCTCTATGGGGTCTCTATGGGGTCTCTATGGTTTCTATGGGTCTCTGTGGGTCTCTATGAATCTCTATGAGGTCTCTCTGGGTCTCTGTGGGGTCTCTATGTGTCTCTATGGGGTCCTTATGAGTCTCTATGTGGCCTCTAGGGGGCGCTATGGGGCCTCTATGTGTCTCTATGGGGTCTTTATGGGTCTCTATGTGTCCCTATGGGTCTCTATGTGTCTCTATGAGTCTCTATGGGGTCTCTATAGGGTCTCTATGTGTCTCTATTGGGTCCCTATGAGTGTCTATGGGGCCTCTAGGGGGCGCTATGGAGTCTCTATGAGTCTCTATCTGTCTCTATGGGTCTCTATGGGGTCTCTATTGGCCCAAATGACTCTCTATGTGGTCTCTATAGGTCTCTATGTGGTCCCTATGAGTCTCTATGTGGCCTCTAGGGGGCACTATGGGGCCTCTATGTGTCTCTATGGGGTCTCTATGGGGTCTATGGGGTCTCTATGAGGCTCCTTATGGAGATATTGAGGTTCTATGAAGGTTTTGAGGCTCCTCACCCCCTGGACCCTTCTCCCCACAGTTCCCCTCGGTCTCCTTGGCCTACGAGAGGGCCGAGAGCGACATCATGCACCTCAAGCCTCGCAATCCACGCAAGGACCGTCTGGTCAACGAGCCCCTGGCCGCCTACTCCTACTTCCAGATCGGTGAGGAGCTGCCTGGAGATCCCTGAGACCTCGATCCTTGAGGTCTTGAGGTCTTAGTCCTTGAGGTCTTGGAGGCCTCAGTCCATGAGATCTTGAGATCTTGGTCCTTGAGGTCTTGGCGGCCTCAGTCCATGAGATCTTGAGATCTTGGTCCTTGAGGTCTTGGAGGCCTCAGTCCACGAGATCTTGAGATCTTGGTCCTTGAGACCTTGAGGTCTTGAAGGCTTTGATCCATAAGATCTTGAGATCTTGGTCATTGAGATCTTGAGATCTTGGTCCTTGAGGTCTTGGAGACATTTTCCTTGAGATCTTGGAGAACTTAAGATCTTGAGATCTTGGTCCTCGAGAACTTGGAGATCTCAATCCATGACATCTTGCTCCTTGAGGTCTTGGAGACCTCGATCCATGAGATTTTGAGATCTTGGAGATCTTGGTCCTTGAGATCTTGGAGACATTGAGGTCTTGAGATCTTAAGATCTTGAGATCTTGGAGACCTTTTCCTTGAGGTCTTGGAGACTTCGATTCATGAGATCTTGAGATCTTGGCCCTTGAGGTTGTGGAGACCTCGATCCATGAGATCTTGAGATCTTGGCCCTTGAGGTCGTGGAGACCTTGATCCATGAGATCTTGAGATCTTGGTACTTGTGGTCTTGGAGACCTTTTCCTTGAGATGTTGGAGACCTTGATCCATGAGACCTTGAGATCTTAGTCATTGAGATCTTGGAGACCTTGAGGTCTTGAGATCTTGAGATCTTGGTCCTTGAGATCTTGGAGACCTTTTCCTTGAGGTCTTGGAGACCTCGATCCACGAGATCTTAAGATCTTGGTCCTTGAGATTTTGGAGACCTTGAGGTCTTGAGATCTTGAGATCTTGATCCTTGAGGTCTTGGAGACCTTGATCCATGAGATCTCGGAGACCTCAGTCTATGAGACCTTGAGATCTTGGTCCTTGAGGTCTTGGAGACCTTTTCCCTGAGGTCTTGGAGATTTCGATCCATGAGACCTTGAGATCTCGATCCACGAGATCTCGGACCTTGAGGTCTTTTCCTCGGCAGGCGCCATCCAGTCCTTTGCTGGCTTCACCGACTACTTCGTGGCCATGGCCCAGGAGGGCTGGTGGCCTCTGCTCTGCCTCGGCCTCCGGCCCCACTGGGAGGACACCCACAACCAGGAGCTGCAGGACAGCTACGGGCAGCAGTGGGTGGGTAGAACCTTCCGGAAGGTCCCTCTGGCTCCTTCTAGACCCTCAGGAGGTCCTTCTAGACCTTCAGAAGGTCCTTCTAGACCTCCAGAGGGTCCCTAGAGGTCCATATGGATCTTCTTGACCCTCCTAGACCTTTGAGCAGCGGCGCTACCAGCAGTACACGTGCTACACGGTCTTCTTCATCAGCATCGAGATGTGCCAGATCGCCGACGTCCTCATCCGCAAGACCCGGCGCCTCTCCCTCTTCCAGCAGGGGCTCTTCAGGTGCCCACAGGAGCCATATGGTCCTCTCCTGGGGTCTGGAGGGACCTATAGGGTCCCTATGGATCTCTATGGGGTCTCTATGAGGTCCCTATGTGTCTCTATGGGTCTCTATGGAGTCTCTATGATTCTCTATGAGGTCTCTGTGAATCTTTATGGGGTCTCTATGAGGTCTCTATAGGTCTCTGTGTGTCTCTATGGGGTCTCTATGGAGTCTCTATGATTCTCTATGAGGTCTCTATGAATCTCTATGGGGTCTCTATGGGTCTCTATGTGTCTCTATGGCTCTCTATGAGGTCTCTATAGGTCTCTATGGGGTCTCTATGTGTAAGTCTCTGTGGGTCTCTATGGGATCTCTGTGTGTCTCTATGATTCTCTATGAGGTCTCTATGAATCTCTATGGGGTCTCTATGGTTCTCTATGGGTCTCTATGGAGTCTCTATGTGTCTCTATGGGGTCTCTATGTGGTCTCTATGCGTCTCTGTGAGTCTCTATGGGGTCTCTATGGAGTCTCTATGTGTCCCTATGGGGTCTCTATGGGTCTCTGTGAGTATCTATGGGTCTCTATGAGTCTCTGTGGAGTCTCTATGTGTCCCTATGGGGTCTCTATGAATCTCTATGGTTCTCTATGAGGTCTCTATGGAGTCTCTATGGGGTCTCTATGGGGTCTCTATGTGGCCTCTAGGTGGCGCTATAGGGTCTCTATGGAGTCTCCATAATTCTCTATGAATCTCTATGAGTCTCTTTGTGTCTCTGTGAATCTCTAGGTGTCTCTATGTGTCTGTATGAGTCTCTATGAGTCTCTATGGCATCTCTATGTGTCTTCATGTGGCCTCTAGGTGGCGCTGTAGTGTCTCTATGGAGTCTCTATGATTCTTTATGAGGTCTCTATGAATCTCTCTGTGTCTCTCTGTGTCTCTATGGGTTCTATGTGTCCTATGGGTTCTATGGGTCCCCTCTGGGTCCTACGGGTCCCCCATAGCCCCCGTGTCCCCTCAGGAACCGCATCCTGGTCATCGCCATCGTCTTCCAAGTGTCCATCGGCTGCTTCCTCTGCTACTGCCCCGGGATGCCCAACGTCTTCAACTTCATGCCCATCCGGTCAGTCCGGAGGCCGAGCCAGAGCCCATCCAGATCCTGGGGTTAATCCAGTTCCTGGGTTTAATCGGGATCCTGGGGTTAATCTGGATCCTGGAGCCAATTGGGATCATGGAGGGAATCCAGATCCTGCCCTGAATCCAGATCCTGGATTTAATCTGCATCCTGGGGCCAAATCCGGATTGGATCCAGACCCTGGGTCCCATCCTGACCCCATCCAGGACCTCCAAGTCCATCCCAGGACTCCTTGGGTTCCATCCTGACCCCATCCAGGACCCCCAAGTCCCACCCAGGACCCCCAAGATCCCATCTAGGACCCCCAAGTCCCCATCCAGAATCCCTCTGGCTCCCTCCTGACCCCATCCAGGACCCCTCGGGCTCCATCCTGACCCTATCCAGGACCCCCAAGTCCCACCCAGGACTCCCAAGACCCCATCCAGGACCTCCAAGTCCCCATCCAGGACCCCCTGGGCTCCATCCTGACCCCATCCAGGACCCCCAAGTCCCACCCAGGACCTCCAAGTCCCCATCCAGGACCCCTTGGGCTCCATCCTGACCCATTCCAGGACTCCCAAGTCCTATCCAGAACCCCTCAGGTTCCATCCTGACCCCATCCAGGACCCCCAAGTCCCCATCCAGCACCCCTTGGGCTCCATCCTGACCCCATCCAGGACCCCCAAGTCCCATTCAGCACCCCTTGGGCTCCATCCTGACCCATTCCAGGACCCCCAAGTCCCACCCAGGACCCCCAAGTCCCCATCCAGGATCCCTCGGGCTCCCTCCTGACCCCATCCAGGACCCCCAAGTCCTATCCAGGACCCCCAAGTCCCCTCCAGGACCCCTTGGGCTCCATCTTGACCTCATCCAGGACCCCCAAGTCCCCATCCAGGACCCCCAAGTCCCCCATCCAGCACCCCAAGGGTCCCATCCCTGCTCCTTCCTCCAGCTTCCAGTGGTGGTTCGTCCCGATGCCCTTCGGGCTCCTCATCCTCGTCTACGACGAGATCCGAAAACTTGGGGTCCGCCGACACCCAGGAAGTGAGTCAACGCCCCCCCCCCCAAACAACTACTCGAGGATTCCCCAAACCCCTTTGGGGACCCCAAAAACCACCTTGGGGACCCCAAAACCTTCTCCCTTCACCTCTTGATCTTTCTCCTTTACAGGTTGGTGGGACCGGGAGCTCTACTACTGACCCCCGAATCCTCCTTTTTCCCCTCAAAATCCTCTCTATGTGTCTCTATGGGGTCTTTATGGGTCTCTATGTGTCTCTGTTGGTCTCTATGGGGTCTCTCTGGGGTCTCTATGTGTCTCTATGGGATTTCTATGTATCTCTGTGGCGTCTCTATGGGGTCTCTATGGAGTCTCTATAGGTCTCTATGTGTCTCTAAGGGGCCTCTAGGGGGCGCTATGGGTCTCTATGAGGTCTCTAGGAGTCTCTGTGTGTCTCTATGGGTCTCTACGTGGTCTCTATGGGTCTCTATGAGTCTCTATGATCTCTATGTGCCTCTATGGGTCTCTACGAGTCTCCTTTTTCCCCTCAAAATCCTCCATTTTTCCACCCCAAAACCTCCATTTTGTGCCCCGAACCCCAATTTCCAATAAAGTTCTGGAGCCTCCGATTTCACTTTTATTCATTTTTTTGGGGCTCTTCCTCATCCATTTTCCTTCTCTTCCTCATCCATTTTTGGGTGGGGTCTCCATCTTTACGGGGTCCCCTCCCCTCGAGGGGTCCCCCACCACTCGAGGGGTCCCCCACCTGGTTCGGGGGGGGGGATACCCCATATTTCGGGGGGTCCAGGGTGGGGGCAAGAGGGGGGCCAGCAGCCTCAGGGCCCCCAGCCCCAGCGCCGCTGCCCCCAGGGCCCTCAGCCCCAGGGCTCCCCAGGCCCCCAGCCCCATTGCTTGACTGGCCCACCTAGAGGGGAGGAGAAAGCCACGCCCCCTTTGAGCTCCATGCCACGCCCCCTTTCATTGATTAATCCAGTTTCACCCTCTGGCCACGCCCCCTCTGGCTCTGCTCACTCCCCATTGATGCAACTATTTCCCCTCTGACCACGCCCCCTCAGTGGTGACTCAGTACAGGCCACGCCCCCTCGTCCATCTGGCCACGCCCCCAGGCCCTCCCAGTCCCCACTCAGTGCTCCCAGTCCCTCCCCAGTAGTCCCAGTCCCGTCCCAGTGCCTCCCAGTCACCCCCAGTTGCCCTCCCCAGTGCTCCCAGTCCCCCCCAGCGCTCCCAGTGGCCCTCCCAGTATCTCCAGTAACCCCCCCAGTCCCTCCCTAGTAGTCCCAGTCGCCTCCCAGTGCCTCCCAGTAACCCCCAGTTGCCCACCCCAGTGCTCCCAGTCCCCCCCGGCGCTCCCAAGAGGCTCCACCGCGACGGGGAGGAGCTGCGGCGCCGATGGAGCCTCCTGGGGAGGCTGCTGGAGGGACCCCTGGACATGGTGGCCGAGGCGGAGGGGACGGAGGAGTCCAAGGAGGACTCCAAGGAGGTCAACGAAGCCTGAGGAGCAGCCAAGGAGCTCGAGGAAACCTTCAGGGGAAGCTCCATGATGCGTTGAGGAAGCTCCGTGATGACCTGAGGAAGCTCCGTGATGACCTGAGGAACCTCTATGGGGCTTGAGGAGCCTCAAAAACCTCAATAAAGACTTAAGAGAAGCTCAGTGAGTCTTGAAGAGCCTCAATGATCCTTTAGGGGAAGCTCAAGGAGCCCTTGAGGAGCTTTAGGGGAAGCTCAAGGAACCTTGAGGAGCCTCAATGAGGCTTGAGGAGCCTCAAAAGCCTCTTGAGGAACCTAAAAAACCTCAATGAAGCTTTAGGAGAAGCTCAAGGATCCTTGAGGAGCCTCAAAAGCCTCTTGGAGGAACCTCAAAAACCTCAATAAAGCCTTAAGAGAACCTCAAGAATCCCTTGAGGAGCCTCGAAAATCCCTTTAGGAACCTCCATGAGGCTTGAGGAGCCTCAAAAATCCCTTGAGGAGCCTCAAAAACCTCTTGAGGAACCTCAAAAACCTCAGTGAAGCTTTAGGAGAAGCTCGATGTGTCCTTGAGGAACCTCCATGAGGCTTGAGGAGCCTCAAAAGCCCCAAAATGGGTCAAAATACACAAAAAAATGAGTCAAAATGGCCCCAAAATGGAGGAAAATGACCCAAAACGGACTAAAAATGCACTAAAATGAGCTCAAAATGCACCACAATGGAGGGAAAATAACCCAAAATGAGCTCAAAGTTAACCAAAATGGAGTCAAAATGACCCCAAATGGAGTCAAAATGCCCCAAAATGAGCTCAAAATGCACCAAAATGGAGGAAAAATGACCCAAAATGAGCTCAAAATGACCCAAAATGGACTCCAAATGCCCTAAAATGAGCACAAAATGCACCAAAATGGAGTAAAAATTCCCCCAAATGAGTCCAAAATGGGCTCAAAATGCACCAAAATGGGTCAAAAGGCCTCAAAAGTCCTAAAAAACATCAAAAACATTGATAAAAAGGCCCCAAAATGGAAGAAAATGACTCAAAATGGAGGAAAAAAGCACCAAAATGGGTCAAAAGGCCTCAAAAGGCCTAAAAAAACTTAATACAAAGTAATAAAAAGGCCTCAAAATGGACTCAAAATGCACCAAAAAGAGTCAAAAGGCCCCAAAAGGCCTAAAACTCCTTCGGAAAATTGTATTTAAAGAAATTAATTACTTAAAAAATGTAAACAAATGGAAGAAATTTGAAAACGGAATTAATTTAATAAAAAAATAATTAATAAAAAGACCCCAAAAGGCCTAAATAAAACTTTAAAATGTCGATAAAAAGGCCCCCAAAGGCCTAAAAATCCTTCAAAAAAAATTAAAATAAAAAAAAAAATTTAAAAACGAAAACAAATGGAATCAACTTGTGAAATCAATGGAATTAAAATTAAATCAATTTGAAAACTGAATGAGTTGAATTAAAATTAAAACCGAAAACAAATGGAATCAACTTGAAAACTGAATGAGTTGAATTAAAATTAAAAACGAAACCAAATGGAATCAACTTGTAAAATCAATGGAATTAAAATTAAAATTAAAAATGAAAACAAATGGAATCAACTTGAAAACTGAATGAGTTGAATTAAAATTAAAAACGAAAACAAATGGAATCAACTTGTGAAATCAATGGAATTAAAATTAAAATTTAAAACCGAATAATTAAATCCAAAATGAAAACCAATCAAATCGATTTGCCGAAACGAAGGAATGGTGTAAAACCTTCGAATTTAACAAAAAAATTTAAATTAAACACGAAAACAAATGGAATCAAGTTGAAAAATGAACGGAGTGAAAATGAATATTTAACAAAATTAAATTAAACACGAAAACGAATCAATTTGAAAAAAAAAAAAAAGAATGAATCGACTAAAAATTAAAAATGTTAAAAATAAAAACTAATAAAAAGGCCTCAACACGGCCTCAACCCCTCCCCCCCAAATTGGCTCCAAAAACCCCCCAAAATTGGCTCTTTTCACCCCAAAGCTGACCCTTGCCCCACCCCCCCACCCCCTCCCCCTCCTCCTGGGACTTTGCCCCCTCCCTCCCCCTCCCCTCCCCCCATGTGATAAAAAGGGGGTTCGGGGGGTGGGGGGAGGGGAGGAGGAGGCCGAGAGCGAAGGTGAAGGGTCGGGGGGGAGGAGGGGGGGGGGAGGGCAGCGAGTTTTGGGGCGAAAATTCAGTATTTCGGGGCATTTGGGGGGGTTTTGGGGGTGAAATCAATAGATTTTGGGGCTCTTGGAGCCCTTTGAGCAATTTTTGGGGCAAAATCTCCAGATTTTGGGACTGTCAGAGCCATTTCGGGGTTTTGGGGCAAAATCTCGGGATTTTGGGGCTCTCAGAGCCATTTTGGGGGCAAAAATTCAAGATTTTGGGTCTCTTGGAGCCACTTTTTGGGGGGGTTGGGGGCGAAATCTCCAGATTTTGGGGCTCTCAAAGCCCTTTGAGTGATTTTTGGGGCAAAATCTCCAAATTTTTGGTCTCCCAGAGTAATTTTTGGGGGGTTGGGGGCAAAATTTCCAGATTTTGGAGCTCTCGGAGCCATTTTTGGGGGTTTTGGGGCAAAATCTCCGGATTTTGAGGCTCTCCGAGCCCTTTGAGTGAATTTTGGGGCAAAAAATCATTATTTTGGGTCTCTCGGAGCCATTTTGGGGGGTTTGGGGACAAAATCTCCAGATTTTGGGGCTCTCAGAGCCATTTGAACGATTTTTGGGGCAAAATCTACAGATTTTGGTTCTCTCAGACCTATTTTTGGAGGTTTTGGGGCCAAATCTCTGGATTTTGGGGCTCTCAGAGCCATTTTTGGGGGTTTTGGGGGCAAAATCTCCGGATTTTGGGGCTCTCAAAGCCCTTTGAGTGATTTTTGGGGCAAAATCTCCAAATTTTTGGTCTCTCAGAGTAATTTTGGGGGGGTTGGGGGCAAAATTTCCAGATTTTGGAGCTCTCGGAGCCATTTTTGGGGGTTTTGGGGCAAAATCTCCGGATTTTGAGGCTCTCCGAGCCCTTTGAGTGAATTTTGGGGCAAAAAATCATTATTTTGGGTCTCTCGGAGCCATTTTGGGGGGTTTGGGGACAAAATCTCCAGATTTTGGGGCTCTCAGAGCAATTTGAACGATTTTTGGGGCAAAATCTACAGATTTTGGTTCTCTCAGAGCTATTTTTGGAGGTTTTGGGGCCAAATCTCTGGATTTTGGGGCTCTCAGAGCCATTTTTGGGGGTTTTGGGGGCAAAATCTCCGGATTTTGGGGCTCTCGGAGCCCTTTGAGCGATTTTTGGGGTAAAATCTCAGGATTTTGGGACTCTCGGAGCCATTTTTGGGGGTTTTGGGATCAAATCTCCAGATTTTGGGGCTTTCGGAGCCTTTTGAGTGATTTTTGGGGCAAAATTCCCAGATTTTTGGACTCTCAGAGCCATTTTTGTGGGTTTTGGGGCAAAATCTCCAGATTTTGGGGCTCTCAGAGTAATTTCGGGGGGTTTTGGGGTAAAATCTCCAGATTTTGGGGCTGTCAAAGCCCTTTGAGTGATTTTTTGGGGCAAAATCTCTGGAATTTGGGGCTCTCGGAGACATTTTGGGGGCAAAATCTCCAGATTTTGGGGCTCTCGGAGCCATTTTGGGGGGTTATGGGGGCAAAATCTCTGGATTTTGGGGCTCTCGGAGCCATTTTTGGGGTTTTGGGGGTGAATTCTCTGGATTTTTGGGGTGAATTAAGTGGATTTTGGGGTTGGGGGACCCTCCTCTCACCTTCTCCCCCTCCCCTCAGGGCCATGAACCCCCAAAGGACGTCGGTGACGCTGCTGCTGCTGCTGGGACTGGGTGAGACCTCCCCCCCCCTGCATCCCAGTGCCTCCCAGTAACCCCCAGTGCCTCCCAGTAACCCCCAGTGACTCCCAGTAACCCCCAGTGACTCCCCAGACCCATCCCAGTAACCCCCAGTGCCTCCCAGTAGGCCCCAGTGACTCCCAATGACTCCCCAGACCCAGCCCAGTAACCCCCAGGGCCTCCCAGTCCCTCCCAGTAAGCCCAGAGCTCCATCCCAGTGCCTCCCAGTAACCCCCAGTGACTCCCAGTGACTCCACAGACCCAGCCCAGTAGCCCCCAGTGCCTCCCAGTAACCCCCAGTGACCACCCAGTGCCTCCCAGTAACCCCACAGACCCATCCCAGTAACCCGTTGTCTCCCTTTCGGATCATTTTTCCTCCATTTCGCTTCATTTTTCCTCCATTTTGGTTCATTTTTCCTCCATTTTGTGTCACTTTTCCTCCATTTCGGATCATTTTTCCTCCATTTTGTGTCACTTTTCCTCCATTTTGGTTCATTTTTCCTCCATTTTGGATCATTTTTCCTCCATTTTCTGACCTTTTCCCTCCATTTCGTGTAATTTTTTCCTCCATTTTGTGACCTTTTTCCTCCGTTTTGTGTCACTTTTCCTCCATTTTTGACCATTTTCCTCCATTTTGGTTCATTTTTCCTCCATTTTGTGTCATTTTTCCTCCATTTTTTGACCTTTTTCCTCCATTTTGTGTCACTTTTCCTCCATTTTTGACCTTTTCCCTCCATTTCGTGTCATTTTTCCTCCATTTTGTGTCACTTTTCCTCCATTTTTTGACCTTTTTCCTCCATTTTGTGTCACTTTTCCTCCATTTTCAGACCTTTCCCCTCCATTTCGTGTCATTTTTTCCTCCATTTTGTGTCACTTTTCCTCCATTTTTTGACCTTTTTCCTCCATTTTGTGTCACTTTTCCTCCATTTCGCTTCATTTTTCCTCCATTTTGGTTCATTTTTCCTCCATTTCGTGGCCATTTTCCTCCATTTTGGTTCATTTTTCCTCCATTTCATGTCATTTTTCCTCCATTTTTTGACCTTTTTCCTCCATCTTGGTTCATTTTTCCTCCATCTTGGTTGATTTTTCCTCCATTTTGTGTCACTTTTCTTCCATTTTGGTTCATCTTTCCTCCATTTTGGGTCACTTTTCCTCCATTTTGGATCATTTTTCCTCCATTTTCTGACCTTTTCCCTCCATTTTCTGACCTTTTCCCTCCATTTCGTGTCATTTTTTCCTCCATTTTGTGACCTTTTTCCCCCATTTTTTGACCTTTTTCCTCCATTTTTTGACCTTTTTCCTCCATTTCTTAACATTTTTCCTCCATTTTGGTTTATTTTCCCTCCATTTTCTGACCTTTTTCCTCCATTTTTGGACCTTTTCCCTCCATCTTGGTTCACTTTTCCTCCATTTTGCGTCAATTTTCTTCCATTTTGTGTCACTTTTCCTCTATTTTTTGACCTTTCTCCTCCATTTTTCGACCTTTTCCCTCCATTTTCCCTCCATTTTCTTCACCTTTTGCCCCATTTCAGCCCATTTTTTGGTCATCACCACCCTCCTCCTGACCCCTTCCCCCTCCCCCTCTTCCCCACAGCCTGTGCCGCTCCCCCGGACGGCCCCTCCCCCGCCCCTGACACCTTCTCCAAGCTCCGCACCTTCCTGGGGAGCCTCAACCTCCAGGCGGCTCAAGAGCGAATCCAGTAAGTTCCCCTTCTACGCCATCACGATGACATCGCTATGATGTCACATGGGGGTCTCCGAGGTCACGGCAACCCCATGACCCCCCCCCCCCGTACGACCTCCTGACCCCAACAGAGACGCCTACACCAAGGGCTCGGAGGCCGTCATGACCTACACGGGGATCCTGGGGGATCAGCTCTACCATTGGTGGCAGGGGGAGCAGTGACCCCGACCCCGACCCCAAGATGGCCGACGGACATGCCCAAGATGGCCGACGATGTTGGAGGATAGGCCCAAGATGGCCGACGAGGCCCGGGGATGAGTCCAAGATGGCCGACGAGGCCCCAGTAAAAGCTATGTGGTCGTCTTGGTGGTCGTTGTGGTGGTTGAAAGGGGCTTGGGGGTCATTCAAGGGGCTTGGGGGTCACTCAATGGGTCTTGGTGGCCATAATGGTCATTTAAAGGGGCTTGGGGTCACTCAAGGGGCTTGGAGGTCACTCAATGGGGCTTGGTGGTCATCATGGAGGTCATGGTGGTCACTCAATGGGCCTTCGTGGTCATTCAAGGGGTCTTGGGGGTCATTGTGGTCACTTAAAGGGGCTTGGGGGGTCACTCAAGGGGTCTTGGTGGCCACAATAGTCATTCAAGGGCTCTTGGGGGTCACTCAATGGGCCTTCGTGGTCATTCAAGGGGTCTTGGGGGTCATTGTGGTCACTTAAAGGGGCTTGAGGGTCACTCAAGGGGTCTTGGTGGCCACAATAGTCATTTAAAGGGGCTTGGGGGTCACTCAAGGGTCTTGGGGGTCACTCAAAGGGCTTGGGGGTCACTCAAGGGGTCTTGGGGGTCACTTAAAGGGGCTTCGAGGTCACTCAAGGGGTCTTGGTGGTCATTGTGGTCATTTAAAAGGGGCTTGGGGGTCACTCAAGGGGCTTGGTGGTCATTAGGGTCATTTAAAGGGGCTTGGGGGTCACTCAAGGGGCTTGGGGGTCACTCAAGGGACCTTGGAGGTCACTCAATGGGGCTTGGTGGTCATTGTGGTCACTTAAAGGGTCTTGGGGGTCACTCAAGGGGTCTTGGTGGCCATTAGGGTCACTCAATGGGGCTTGAGGGTCACTCAAGGGGTCTTGGTGGTCATTGAGGTCATTTAAAAGGGGCTTGGGGGTCACTCAAGTGGTCTTGGGGGTCACTCAAGGGCTCTTGGTGACCATAATGGTCACTCAAGGGGCTTGGGGGTCACTCAGTGGGTCCTGGGGGTCACTTAAAGGGGCTTGGTGGTCACTCAAGTGGTCTTGAGGGTCATTCAAGGGGTCTTGGGGGTCACTCAGGGGTCTTGGGAGGCCACTCAATGGGTCTTGGAGGTCACTCAAGGGTCTTGGGAGGCCACTCAATGGGTCTTAGTGGTCATTCAAGGGGTCTCTCAGGTCATCATGGAGGTCTTCGTGGTCATTCAAGGGGTCCTGGTGGCCACTGTGGTCATTTAAAGGGTCCTGGAGGTCACTGAAGGGTCTTGGGGGTCACTCAAGGGGTCTTGGGGGTCACTCAAGGGGTCTTGGTGGCCATTATGGTCATTTAAAGGGTCTTGGGGGTCACTCAAGGGCTCTTAGGGATCACTCAGTGGGTCTTGGAGGTCATTCAAGGGGTCTTGGGGGTCACTCAATGGTTCTTTGTGGCCATCTTGAGGCTCTTGGTGGCCACCACGGCCACTCAAGGGGTCAGTGACCATCAATTAAAGCTCATCAGAGGCTGTGATGTCATCAGGGGGCGGAGTTTATTGGGGGGAGGGGTCACACCAGCTCCCCCTGGGAGGTCACGAGGGGGAGGGGCACCTGTGGGGGGGGGGGGGGGGGAGAAGGGGGCGGAGTTAGGGAGACCCCAAAATCCTCAGTTTTCTTTCCCCAAAATCCTCATTTTTGGACCCAAACCCCTGATTCTTTGACCCAAAATTGAGATTTTTTTCGACCCAAAACGCATCCTGAGACCTCAAAATCCGCATTTCTTGACCCAAAACCCTGACGTTTTGACCCAAAATTGGGGTTTTCAAACCCCAAATCCACCCTGAGACCTCAAAATAGTCATTTTGAGACCGAAAATCCTGATTTTTGACCCAAAACCCACCCTCGAACCCAAAAATCCTCATTTTTTGACCCAAAATCCTAATTCTTTGACCCGAAATCCCGATTTTTCAACCCAAAAGTGAGATTTTTCATCTCAAAATCCATCCTGAGAGCTCCAAATCCTCATTTCTTGACCCAAAATCCTCATTTTTTGACCCAAAGCTGAGATTATTTTGTCCCCAAATCCATCCTGAGACCTCAAAATCCTCATTTTGTGACCCAAAATCCTCATTTTTAGACCCAAAATCCTGATTCTTTGACCCAAAATTGTGGTTTTCGAACCCAAAATCCATCCTGAGACTTCAAAACCCTCATTTTTGGACCCAAAATCCCATTTTTCAACCCAAAATTGAGATTTTTCGACCCCAAATCCATCCTGAGGCCTCAAAATCCTCATTTTGTGACACAAAATCCTGATTTTTTTTGACACAATATCCTGATTCTTTGACCCAAAATTGTGGTTTTTGAACCCAAAATCCATCCCGAGACATCAAAATCCTCATTTTTGACCCAAAATTCAGCATCTCAGACCCAAAATTCTGCTTTTTGAACCCAAAATCCACCCTGAGACCCCAAAACCCTCATTTTTTGACTCCAAAAGCTGCTTCTTTGACCCAAAAATCCTGATTTTTCGACCCAAAATCCACCTCAAACCCCAAAATTCGACATTTATTACCCAAAATCCTGATTTTTTTTGACCCAAAATCCACCCTCGAACCCCCAAATTTTACTTTTTTGACGCCAAATCCTCATTTTTTGACTCAAAATTGAGCTTTTTTAACCCAAAATCCACCCTGAGACCCCAAAATCCACTCTTGAACCCCAAACTCTTCACTTTTCGACCCCAAATCCTCTTTTTTTGACCCAAAATTGTGTTTTCTGACCCAAAACTGTGGTTTCTTGACCCAAAATTGAGCTTTTTGGACCCAAATTCCACCCTCGAACCCCCAAATCCTCATTTTGACCCCAAATTGAGCTTTTTTTCACCCAAAATCCCATTTTTTGGGGCAGAAATTTCAACTTTTTCGACCCCAAATCCTCATTTTTTTGACCCAAAGTCTCACAATTTTGGGGCAAAATCCTCTCATTTTGGGGTTAAAAAAAAGTGGATTTTGGGTCAAAAATCCCAAATTTTTACAGGAAAATCTGAGATTTTTGGAGTCAAAACCACAATTTTGGGTCAAAAAATCAGGATTTTGGGTCAAACCCAAAATTTTGGGTGAAAATCTTGGACTTTGGGGTCAAAGCCTCAAATTTTGAGGCAAAACCTAAAGATTTTGAGTCAAATCTCAGATTTTGAGGTGAAAACCACTGATTTTTGGGGAAAATTCAGGATTTGGGGGGATAAAAACCAAAGATTTTGGGTCAAATTAAAGACTTTGGGGTCAAACTCTCAAATTTTGGGACAAACCCTAAAGATTTTGAGTCAAATCTCTGATTTTGAGGTGAAAACTTCAGATTTTGGAGTCAAAGCCTCAGATTTTGGGGTCAAACTCCAGGATTTTAGGGTAAAAACCAAGATTTGAGGTTAAAAAATCTGATTTTTGGGTGAAAAACCTTTGATTTTGCGTGAAAATTCCTGATTTTGCGGTGAAAATCATGGATTTTGGGGTCAAAGCTTCAACTTTTGAGGTAAAATCCGAAGGTTTTGGGTCAAATTGAAGATTTTGGGGTCAAAGCCTCAAACTTTGGGGAAAAAAAAAATGAAAGATTTTGGGGCAAAAAATGAGGATTTTGTGGTGAAATTTCGGGATTTTGGGGTCTTCGCTCACCTCCTCGTAGCCCCACCCCTCGGTGACGTCATCGTAGGGGCGGAGCCAGGAGCCCCCGGAGCTCAGCTGGGGGAGAGAGTAGAGCTCCCAGTCCCTTCCCAGTGCTCCCAGTCCCTTCCCAGTGTCTCCCAATCCCCTCCCAGCTCAACCCAGTCCTTCCCAGTCCCTCCCAGTGCCTCCCAATCCCCTCCCAGTCCCTCCTAGTCTGCTCCCAGTCCCCTCCAGTCCTTCCCAGTGCCACTCAATCCCCTCCCAGTCCCATCCCAGTGACTCCCAGTTATTCTCCATCCCATCCCAGTCCCTTCCAGTTGATCCAAGTCCCTCCCACTGCTCCCAGTGTCCCCCAATCCCCCCCCAGTCCCTCCCAGTGCCACCCAGTTCATCCCAGTCCATCCCAGTTCTGCCCCAGTTCCACCCAGTCCCATCCCAGTGCCTCCCAGTTCCCCCAAATCCCCTCCCAGTGCCCCCCAGTCCATCCCAATCACCTCCCAGTCCCTCCCAGTGTCCCCCAGTCCCATCCCAATCCCCTCGAGTCGCTCCCAGTCCCTCCCAGTTCCTCCCAGTCCCCTTCCAGTCCCTTCCAATTCCCCCCAATCCCCTCCCAGTCCCTCCCAGTCCCATCCCAATCCCCTCCCAGTTCCCCCCAATCCCCTCCCAGTCCCTCCCAATACCCTCCCACTTCCACCCAGTCCCTCCCAATCCCTCCCAGTTACCCCGAATCCCCTCCCAGTGCCCTCCAGTCCCCCCCAATCCCCTCCCAGTCCCCTCCCAGTTCCCCTGAATCCCCTCCCAGTCCCCTCCCAGTCAATCCCAATCCCCTCCCAGTCCCTCCCAATGCCTCCCAGTACCCCCAATCCCCTCCCAGTCCCTCCTAGTTCCCCTGAATCCCCTCCCGGTTCCACCCAGTCCATCCCAATCCCCTCCCAGTGGCTCCCAGTTCCCCCTAATCCCCTCCCAGTCCCTCCCAATGCCTCCCAGTGCCCCCCCACTCCATCCCAGTTCCAACCAGTCCCATCCCAGTGCCTCCCAGTCCCATCCCAATCCCCTCCCAGTCCCTCCCAATCCCTCCCAGTGCCACCCAGTCCATCCCAATCCCCTCCCAGTCCCTCCCAATCTCCTCCCAGTGCCCCCCACTCCCCTCCCAGTGCCCCCCAGTCCCATCCCAATCCCCTTCCAGTCCCTCCCAGTGCTCCCCAGTCCCTCCCGGTCCCTCCCAGTTCCTCCCGGTCCCATGCCATTCCCTTCCCAGTCCCTCCCAATTCCCCCCAATCCCCTCCCAGTGCCCCCCAGTCCCATCCCAATCCCTTCCCAGTCCCTCCCAATACCTTCAATTCCCCCCAATGCCCTCCCAGTCCCACCCAATTCCTTCCCAGTCCCTCCCCAATTCCCCCAGTCCCCTCCCACTCCCTCCCACTCCCCTCCCAGTCCCTCCCAATCCCCTCCCAGTCCCTCCCACTCACCTCCAGGCTCTCACTGGGAGGCCCCACACTCTCATACTGGTTTTGGGGGGCACCTCCTGCTCCTCCTCCTTCCCCCCCCTCCTCCTCCTCCTTTTTTGGGGGGTCCCCCCCCTCCCCCCCCTCCTCGGGGGCGGAGCCAGCACCACAGGGCCCCTCCCCCCCCCAGCAGGGCTGTGGCTACCAGGAGCCCCCCCAGGGCCACCAGCCCCCCCGACAGGGCCGGGAGGGGCTCGGGGGCTGCGGGGAGAGAGAGGAGGGAGCCCCCAGTCACTCCCAGTACGGCCCAGTAACCTCCCAGTCACCCCCACTCCCCTCCCAGCCCCATCCCAGTCCCTCCCAGTGCCTCCCAGTGACCCCCAATCCCCTCCCAGTGCCTCCCAATCCCCTCCAAGTGATCCCCGGTCCCTCCCAGTACAACCCAATCCCTCCCAGTGACCCCCACTCCCCTCCCAGTGCCTCCCAATCCCCTCCAAGTGACCCCAGGTCCCTCCCAGTACATCCCAGTGCCTCCCAGTGACCCCCAAGAACCTCCACTCCCCTCCCAGTCCCCTCCCAGTGCCCCTTAACCGCCATCCAGTCCCTCCCAGTGACCCCAAATTCCCTCCAAGTGATCTCCAGTCCCTCCCAGTGCCTCCCAGTACACTCCAGTCCTCTCCCAGTCCAACCCAGTACCTCCCAGTGCTTCTCAGTCCCTCCCAGGACATTCCAGTCCCCTCCAATCTCTCCCCAGTCCCTCCCAGTCCCCTCCAACCTCCTCCCAGTCCCCTCCCAGTGAGTCCCAGTCCCTCCCTGTCCCCCCCAGTCCCCTCCCAGTGCATCCCAGTCCCTCCCAGTGACCCCCAATCCCCTCCCAGTCCATCCCAGTGCCTCCCAGCCCCTTCCTATCTCTCCCACTACCTCCCAGTGCCATCCCAGTGAACCCCAATGCCCTCCCAGGGCTTCCCAGTCCCTCCTAG
>JAUMJK010001052.1:0-2500 GCA_033558105.1 Coccyzus lansbergi
GCCCGCCCCCGCGGGCGGGCGCCCGGGGGACGGAGGGGAGGCGGAGGCGGGGATCCGCCGGGCCCGAGCCGGCCGACCGCGACTCGCCGGGTTGAATCCTCCGGGCGGACTGCGCGGGCCCCACCCGTTTACCTCTTAACGGTTTCACGCCCTCTTGAACTCTCTCTTCAAAGTTCTTTTCAACTTTCCCTTACGGTACTTGTTGGCTATCGGTCTCGTGCCGGTATTTAGCCTTAGATGGAGTTTACCACCCGCTTTGGGCTGCATTCCCAAGCAACCCGACTCCAAGAAGCCCCGGGCCCGGCGCGCCGGGGGGCCGCTACCGGCCTCACACCGTCCACGGGCTGCGGCCTCGATCACAAGGACTTGGGTCCCCCGAGAGCGCCGCCGGGGATTGGGGCTTCTGTACGCCACATGTCCCGCGCCCCACCGCGGGGCGGGGATTCGGCGCTGGGCTCTTCCCTCTTCACTCGCCGTTACTGAGGGAATCCTCGTTAGTTTCTTTTCCTCCGCTGACTAATATGCTTAAATTCAGCGGGTCGCCACGTCTGATCTGAGGTCGCAAGCCCAAGAGGAACGCGCGCCGGGCGGCACGCGAGGGGAAAAGAAAAATCGAGCCCCAGCCCAGAGACGACCCGACGACGGCGCCGCGACGCGGTGCGCCGCGACGCCGCCTCGCCTCGGGAGACGGCCCTCCGGGGGCTTCGACGCGTCGCGGGGAGAAGGAGAGAGAGGGGAAGACGGGTGGGCGACGGGGGAGAGCGACACGCGTCGCCCGCCCGCCCGTCGCCCGACACCCCGGCGCTCACACCGCGCGCACGGCAGCACACGGCACGGTACCGCCGCCGGTACCCACCCGCAGACAGCCGCCCGCGCGGGAAAGGCCGGGGGCGAGGCCCGCGCCTCGACCCCCCCGAAACTCTTCCCCTCTTCTCGTCTCTCTTGCCCCACGAACGCACACGACGCCCCGGGGGAACGAGCTCCGCGCAGCGGGTGCTCTGGGAGCGGGGAGCTTCGGAGCGCTCCCCGAGTCTGGATTTAGGGGGACGAAGGCCCGCGCGAGGGAAGGCGGGCCTGCGAGGCGCCCCAGCCGCGCCGCCGTTCGACCGCCGCCCCACCCCGCCCGCCGCCGGACGGGGAGAAAGCGGGCGGCCCGGCCGGCGATTGATCGTCACGCGACGCTCAGACAGGCGTAGCCCCGGGAGGAACCCGGGGCCGCAAGTGCGTTCGAAGTGTCGATGATCAATGTGTCCTGCAATTCACATTAATTCTCGCAGCTAGCTGCGTTCTTCATCGACGCACGAGCCGAGTGATCCACCGCTAAGAGTTGTCTGAGTTTCGGCACCACCCCGCGCGCGCAGAGGGGCCGGGACCGTTCCCGCAGAGGAAGCGGCCCCCCTCCCTTTTTTCCAAAGGGGTGAGGACGGCGACGCCGCCCGACCGACCGACCCACTCCGCCCGCGCGGAGGGGACGCCGCGACGGCGAAGCCTCGCCTCGGATGACCATACGAGCACAAGGGGGAAATGGAAAATACGCTCCGAACGGGCGAGGAAAAGGAAAGGGGCGGGGGAGCCCGCGCTCCCCCGCCACCGCGACAGCCCTCCGCCCGCCCCCGCCGCCGGGGGCCAGGAAGAAAAAGGGCAAGCCCTCGGCTCGTTTCGGAGGCGGCCCAGGCGCCCGGGCTCGGCCCGGCCTCCGCGCGGAGGCCGCGACGCCGGTGGGGGGGCTCCTCGGCCGCGCCAGCCGCCGATGCCTCGGTTCAGGTGAGAAAACGAAAGACCACACAGGCTGCCGCGCCGCCAACTGCAACTCAAGCCGGGCAATCTCTCTCGCTCGCTCCCGCAAAAACTCCGGGGGGGCTCGCGCCCCAACCGGCACCGCGAGGCGGACGGAGTCTCCCCCCGCCGACACCACCGGGCGACGGCCACGCTTCCTCAGCCCCAGAACCGCCGCGCACCGCCGCTTCTCGCCTCGACCCCTCCGCGCGGGAGGCGCACCGGGCAGAGGGCGGGACGGGCGCTCAGCCGGGGGACAAGCGCCCGCTCTCCCCGTCTCCACGCGAAGACCGAGCGTGGGGCGCCCCCAGCCTGCCCGCCTCGCTCCCCCGGAGCGTCCCCGGGGAGGGCGGCGTGGAAGCAACGAGCGAGGGGTCCCGGTGCCGGGACGCGAGACCGCACGCCTCGGCGGGCGGCGAGCTAGCCCCCTCCGGCCGAGCGGCACCGCCGGGACACTCGCACCGGGGTCGCGGGGAGGAGGGAGAAGGAACGACGAGAGCCACAGCGCGGACCGGCAGCGCTGCGACGGAGGCGCGGCGGGCCGCCCGTTCCCCGGCGACCCGCCCCGGCGAGGCCCCCGGCCGCGGGGACCCGCCGACCCACCGCCGCCGGCAGGGGAGCCCGCGCTCCCCTCGGCCCGCGGTGGCGGTGGGGTTTTTCTCTTTCCCGACCCGAGGCAGGCGGACCGGACGCGGCCGCGGCCGGCGCCGCGGCGGCAGTCTCC
>JAUMJK010001052.1:7500-10000 GCA_033558105.1 Coccyzus lansbergi
ACTGGAGGCAGCGCAAAGCAGCGACCCCTTTGGCGAGAACCGGGAGCTAGGCGACCGACACGTCTACCTGTCCCCGCGGATGCAGGGCGCCAGAGTCCGCCCGGAGCCGGGTAGACGGGATCGCCGGAGACCGGCGGTCTGGGCTGCCGGAGCCGGGTAGACGGGATCGCCGGAGACCGGCGGTCTGGGCTGCCGGAGCCGGGTAGACGGCATGGCCGGAGACCGGCGGTCTGGGCTGCCGGAGCCGGGTAGACGGGATCGCCGGAGACCGGCGGTCTGGGCTGCCGGAGCCGGGTAGACGGCATGGCCGGAGACCGGCGGTCTGGGCTGCCGGAGCCGGGTAGACGGGATCGCCGGAGACCGGCGGTCTGGGCTGCCGGAGCCGGGTAGACGGGATCGCCGGAGACCGGCGGTCTGGGCTGCCGGAGCCGGGTAGACGGGATCGCCGGAGACCGGCGGTCTGGGCTGCCGGAGCCGGGTAGACGGCATGGCCGGAGACCGGCGGTCTGGGCTGCCGGAGCCGGGTAGACGGGATCGCCGGAGACCGGCGGTCTGGGCTGCCGGAGCCGGGTAGACGGGATGGTCGGAGACCGGCGGTCTGGGCTGCCGGAGCCGGGTAGGCGGCATGGCCGGAGACCGGCGGTCTGGGCTGCCGGAGTTGGTCGGGCGGGACGGCGCGAGCCCGGCAAGCAGGACGGCCGGAGCCGGGCGGAAAGGACGGCGGCAGCCTGTAAGACACGGCCACCCTCGGCCGGAGCCCGGCACACCGCGCGACCCCCATCACGCGCTCCTGAGCCCCGTCCAGGAAGGACGGCCGGAGCCCAGCAAGCAGGACGGCCGGAGCCGGGCGGAAAGGACGGCGGCAGCCTGTAAGACACGGCCACCCGCGGCCGGAGCCCGGCACACCCGGCGACCCCCATCATCCGCTCCTGAGCCCAGGGGACCTCTCAGTCGCCGTCGGTGGCAACGGAGGTTGGCAGACCTCTTTGACCAGATGAGACGGGGGGGGGGTGGGGGGCGCTCGGGCCGTGCCGTGCTGGGAAGATGTTCACCAGCTTCTCCTCCGTGGCTGGTTTTTCGGGGGGGGTGGGGGGGGTGTGCGGGAGGAAGAGGCAGCAGTGTTATTGCTGTTGAAGGGGGGTGGTGGCAGCGGCGGTGGTTTTAGGTTTGTTTGTTTTTCTGCAAATACCATTCTAGTTAGTTCACTGGTGCTTTCTTTTAAAAAAACTTTTTTTTTTTTTTTTTGGTTTAATTTTTTTTTCCTTCTTTGTTCAGAAAAGTAACGTTATGAACACGTGCAGTGGCCCGGGATGGGCTAGTGGGGGGTGGGGGGGGGGGGCGGGTTTGTTGGTTTCGGAGTGGGGGGGTTGTGGGGGGGGCGGGCGGGGTTGAGCGGAGGGGTTTGTATAGAGGAGTGCAGGGGGAGGGGGCGGTCTGGGGACTGGCACCCTGCGCAGGCGCTTTCTGGCAAGCTGCTACACTCCCCCACCCCCATCCCGCACCCACCCCCACCCCCGCGGAACACGGGGGCGGTGTTTGGCGCCAGAACTAACGGCCGGTCCGCAAGTCACGTGGACTTTCTTTGTTTCTCTGAGCCGCGGCTGGAGGGAGGGCTGGGCACCGGTCCCGGTGCCACGGGGAGACGCGGGGCAGGGCGGAGCGGAGCGGGTTTTTTTGTTTCGGGGTGGGGGGGGTGGGGGGGTTGTGGGGGGGCGGGCGGGGTTGAGCGGAGGGGTTTGTATAGAGGAGTGCAGGGGGAGGGGGCGGTCTGGGGACTGGCGCCCTGCGCAGGCGCTTTCTGGCAAGCTGCTGCACTCCCCCACCCCCACCGAGCACGGGGGCGGTGTTTGGCGCCAGAACTAACGGCCGGTCCGCAAGTCACGTGGACTTTCTTTGTTTCTCTGAGCCGCGGCCGGAGGGAAGGCTGGGCAACGGCCCCGGTGCCACGGGGAGACGCGGGGCAGGGCGGAGAGGAGCGGAGCAGGAGGAACGGTGGATGGGGTATGCTGCAGGGGCCCCGCAGCCGCCGCGGTAAGTCGCTGACCGGTGCTGGAGAAGGCACTGCCGGTGGAACAGTCCATCCGTCCGTCTGTCCGCACCCCCCCACCCCCCACCCCCCCCCCCGCACCAACCCAGCAGATTGCTCTTTTGTTTCTGGTGTGGGGCCAGGAGGGTCACTGGGATGGGGCAGGGATCTATGGGGCAGCCAGTGTGGGGCCGGGAGGGTCACTGGGATGGGGCAGGGATCTATGGGGCAGCCAGTGTGGGGCCGGGAGGGTCACTGGGATGGGGCAGGGATCTATGGGGCAGCCAGTGTGGGGCCGGGAGGGTCACTGGGATGGGGCAGGGATCTATGGGGCAGCCGATGTGGGGCCTGAGGGTCACTGGGATGGGGCAGGGATCTATGGGGCACCAAGTTTGGGGCCTGAGGGTCACTGGGATGGGGTAGGGATCTATGGGGCACCTGGTTTAGGGTCAGGAGGGTCACTGGGATGGGGCA
>JAUMJK010001052.1:15000-17500 GCA_033558105.1 Coccyzus lansbergi
CAACAGAGGGGACATTGGATCCCCTTGCTTAACCCCTATATTGATGTCAAATGGGGTCGAATCACCATTCTTGAGTTCTATGAATGTTGTAGTCTTATAATATAAGTTCTCAACCAGGGTAATAATATGTTCATCAACCCCTTTTAATCTCAGAGCCTCAATGAGATGTTTATGGCTCACCGTGTCAAAGGCTTTCTCAAGGTCAATGAAGACCACTCCAAGGGGAAAGTGTTCCTTTTTAGCAATTTTCATTATTAACTCAAGTAATTTCAAATTTTCGGAACAGCCTGATGATTTTATAAAACCCCTTTGTCTTTTGTTTATAGGACAGGCCTTGGTCAGCCTAGCATTCACAATCCTCGTAAATAGTCTTAATATTACCGACCCGATGGTAATGGGTCGCCAGTTGTTTACATTTTCAGGATGTTCTTTAGCAGCCGGCTTAGGTATTAACACTGTCCGACATTTCTTGACCACGTCCGGAATCCTTCCAGCTACCAGCCATAAGTTGTAAATTTCCTTCAATTTCTTAAAGTGTGGATCACATAATTCTAGATCTTTCAAACTTAATTTATCCGGCCCTGACGCCGTTTTTCTATTCATTTCTTTAATATTCTTTTCAATTTCTTTTTCCGTAATCGTGGCTAAGAAAGCAGAGTTGTCTGCCCTTGTCACCTGATTGAATTTTCCCAAGCCATTGTAATTTCCATGAGACTCCCATCGAGATCGGAAGATAGATTGTATTTCTTCCAGTGGGATCTCACATTTCAATGCTTCCCGTCCATCCAAGATGGAACCAGCTAACTTTCCTCTGTCCAAACAATATAACCTCTGTGTTCGACGAAAGATTCCCCTTCGTCTCGCCCTCTTTTTCATCCATTTCTTGGAGGGACGTCTTCGTTGTCTTTTATTGATGACACTACTTGGGCTTGGTTGCGATTTGGCTTTCAACTCATCGGACATTTTTCCAAGGTCTGATAAAAAGTCATTCATTGCCTCGTTTACTATATCTGATGGATCTTTATCGCCTTTGATTAAATCATAGAACAGATTTCCAAGATTGGTGAATTCTCCAGATGTTACCTTCTCTTCAGACACCCTTTTGTAGTGGGAATTCAAACCCACACACCTTCCATCCATGATGGTATTATTTTCCTCTGTCCCTTTTTCAATCCCGGGATCTTCTTCCCTCTGTTGGTCATTATTCTGCCTTGACGCTGATTTTTTCAAATCGCGCCTCTTGTCGCTAATTTGTTTAGCAGTCTTAGATGGTATTTTTTCAGCTATCATTTTATTGATATTTTTCTCCTTCTCAAATTGTTTCTCAAGATGTAACAACAAATTAATTTCATCACTGGTCCAACATTGTCTATGTTTGCCTCTTTGAGTACTCTGTTTTGGGCAGGAACTCTCAATTCTCTCTCTGTTCCTTGTGACTGGGTGAACCAATCTTTTATGTTGACTAAGACCAATTTTAGAGTCAAATGATTTATTGCATTCCTCACAAAGGTGCCCATTTCTCCCCGATTCCGAATTAATTTGCCCGTGGCATTTTGGAAAATGGCATGCAATGCTTTGATGTTTCTCATTAATCTTTCCGCATTTGGAACACTGGAAATTGATCTTATTTATTCCATGGACTCGTTTTAGATGATCAATAAGTCCCGAGATTTTATTTACGAGGATCCCACAACACGGACAAGATGGACTTTTATCCGGAATTTTCACCAAAGGTGTATCTTCTAAGGGAACCTCTCCATGTGGGATTATCCCATAATCGTCCGGTGCAAGATTTACTGGGTATTCGTTCCCAGGACATAAATCATCCTCCTCATTCCTTTCCTGCACCTCTACATAAGAGAGGCAGTTGTTATTATTAACAGGATCAGTAGAGTAAAACGATTCATAGACCTCTGGGAAGGCTGCGAGATCTTCTATTCCAATGGATGGGTAACAACTTTCTCCCATAAACATTGAGTTTACAAACTCCCATTTCTTTATCATCCATTCTGTTTCCCATACTGGATCGCATTTAGAATTAGAGCCCAAACTTGTACACCAATCTTTAACATTAGTTTGAGTAGCCACAGACAATGTACTCATCCATAGTCTGGGACCCATGATTGCCAGTCCAAGTGAGGGAGGACTTTGTCTAATGATCCCCTCAAATCAATCAGACAATTGCCCAACTAATCGCCCGTGGGCTAGGGATAGGCTGAGTAGTAAAACTCACGCCAAAAATTTTGTTTCACCTTTGGGGTTACTATCAAGCAATCGGTGATAATCACTTGATAGGGCGGGTTGTAATCATAACTCCGAACACACTGGGGCAGAGGCCAACTCGGTTACCCAGAGGGCATCCGGCGGGACCACGAGGAGGTGTGGCCTCTGCAGCTATGCCCAGCTAGCAACTACGATCCCGTCTTAAGAGAGTCATAGTTACTCCCGCCGTTTACCCGCGCTTCATTGAATTTCTTCACTTTGACATTCAGAGCACTGG
>JAUMJK010001052.1:27500-30000 GCA_033558105.1 Coccyzus lansbergi
CCGGAGCCGGGTAGACGGGATCGCCGGAGACCGGCGGTCTGGGCTGCCGGAGCCGGGTAGACGGCATGGCCGGAGACCGGCGGTCTGGGCTGCCGGAGCCGGGTAGACGGGATCGCCGGAGACCGGCGGTCTGGGCTGCCGGAGCCGGGTAGACGGCATGGCCGGAGACCGGCGGTCTGGGCTGCCGGAGCCGGGTAGACGGGATCGCCGGAGACCGGCGGTCTGGGCTGCCGGAGCCGGGTAGACGGGATCGCCGGAGACCGGCGGTCTGGGCTGCCGGAGCCGGGTAGACGGGATCGCCGGAGACCGGCGGTCTGGGCTGCCGGAGCCGGGTAGACGGCATGGCCGGAGACCGGCGGTCTGGGCTGCCGGAGCCGGGTAGACGGGATCGCCGGAGACCGGCGGTCTGGGCTGCCGGAGCCGGGTAGACGGGATGGTCGGAGACCGGCGGTCTGGGCTGCCGGAGCCGGGTAGGCGGCATGGCCGGAGACCGGCGGTCTGGGCTGCCGGAGTTGGTCGGGCGGGACGGCGCGAGCCCGGCAAGCAGGACGGCCGGAGCCGGGCGGAAAGGACGGCGGCAGCCTGTAAGACACGGCCACCCTCGGCCGGAGCCCGGCACACCGCGCGACCCCCATCACGCGCTCCTGAGCCCCGTCCAGGAAGGACGGCCGGAGCCCAGCAAGCAGGACGGCCGGAGCCGGGCGGAAAGGACGGCGGCAGCCTGTAAGACACGGCCACCCGCGGCCGGAGCCCGGCACACCCGGCGACCCCCATCATCCGCTCCTGAGCCCAGGGGACCTCTCAGTCGCCGTCGGTGGCAACGGAGGTTGGCAGACCTCTTTGACCAGATGAGACGGGGGGGGGGTGGGGGGCGCTCGGGCCGTGCCGTGCTGGGAAGATGTTCACCAGCTTCTCCTCCGTGGCTGGTTTTTCGGGGGGGGTGGGGGGGGTGTGCGGGAGGAAGAGGCAGCAGTGTTATTGCTGTTGAAGGGGGGTGGTGGCAGCGGCGGTGGTTTTAGGTTTGTTTGTTTTTCTGCAAATACCATTCTAGTTAGTTCACTGGTGCTTTCTTTTAAAAAAACTTTTTTTTTTTTTTTTTGGTTTAATTTTTTTTTCCTTCTTTGTTCAGAAAAGTAACGTTATGAACACGTGCAGTGGCCCGGGATGGGCTAGTGGGGGGTGGGGGGGGGGGGCGGGTTTGTTGGTTTCGGAGTGGGGGGGTTGTGGGGGGGGCGGGCGGGGTTGAGCGGAGGGGTTTGTATAGAGGAGTGCAGGGGGAGGGGGCGGTCTGGGGACTGGCACCCTGCGCAGGCGCTTTCTGGCAAGCTGCTACACTCCCCCACCCCCATCCCGCACCCACCCCCACCCCCGCGGAACACGGGGGCGGTGTTTGGCGCCAGAACTAACGGCCGGTCCGCAAGTCACGTGGACTTTCTTTGTTTCTCTGAGCCGCGGCTGGAGGGAGGGCTGGGCACCGGTCCCGGTGCCACGGGGAGACGCGGGGCAGGGCGGAGCGGAGCGGGTTTTTTTGTTTCGGGGTGGGGGGGGTGGGGGGGTTGTGGGGGGGCGGGCGGGGTTGAGCGGAGGGGTTTGTATAGAGGAGTGCAGGGGGAGGGGGCGGTCTGGGGACTGGCGCCCTGCGCAGGCGCTTTCTGGCAAGCTGCTGCACTCCCCCACCCCCACCGAGCACGGGGGCGGTGTTTGGCGCCAGAACTAACGGCCGGTCCGCAAGTCACGTGGACTTTCTTTGTTTCTCTGAGCCGCGGCCGGAGGGAAGGCTGGGCAACGGCCCCGGTGCCACGGGGAGACGCGGGGCAGGGCGGAGAGGAGCGGAGCAGGAGGAACGGTGGATGGGGTATGCTGCAGGGGCCCCGCAGCCGCCGCGGTAAGTCGCTGACCGGTGCTGGAGAAGGCACTGCCGGTGGAACAGTCCATCCGTCCGTCTGTCCGCACCCCCCCACCCCCCACCCCCCCCCCCGCACCAACCCAGCAGATTGCTCTTTTGTTTCTGGTGTGGGGCCAGGAGGGTCACTGGGATGGGGCAGGGATCTATGGGGCAGCCAGTGTGGGGCCGGGAGGGTCACTGGGATGGGGCAGGGATCTATGGGGCAGCCAGTGTGGGGCCGGGAGGGTCACTGGGATGGGGCAGGGATCTATGGGGCAGCCAGTGTGGGGCCGGGAGGGTCACTGGGATGGGGCAGGGATCTATGGGGCAGCCGATGTGGGGCCTGAGGGTCACTGGGATGGGGCAGGGATCTATGGGGCACCAAGTTTGGGGCCTGAGGGTCACTGGGATGGGGTAGGGATCTATGGGGCACCTGGTTTAGGGTCAGGAGGGTCACTGGGATGGGGCAGGGGTCTATGAGGCACCCGGTGTGGGACCAGGAGGGTCACTGGGATGGGGCGGGCGGGGTTGAGCGGAGGGGTTTGTATAGAGGAGTGCAGTGGGAGGGGGCGGTCTGGGGACTGGTGCCCTGCGCAGGCGATTTTTGGCAAACTG
>JAUMJK010001052.1:42500-45000 GCA_033558105.1 Coccyzus lansbergi
CGGTTCCCATTCCCGGAGCGGCAACGGCGAAAAAAAAAAAACTCAGCGAGAGAGAAAAAAAAAAAAAAAAAAATTTAAAAAAAAAAAAAAAAATAAAGACAAAAAAAAAAAAAAAAAAACCACCACCGAACCGGAGAGGATCGAAGGATACTTCCCCGGCGGAGTGGCCGAGGCGGCTCGCGCGCGCTCTCGGCTTGAAGGCGGTCGGCTAGCGCTGCCCTCCCAGGCGAGTGAACACTCGCTCCTATAATACGGGAATATCAGACCTAGGGAGCTGAAGGCTTGAAGACGTAGGCGGGTCCAGCGGAGCGGGGGCGCCAAAGACGCCGACTCTTACGAGGACATAACTGGAGGCAGCGCAAAGCAGCGACCCCTTTGGCGAGAACCGGGAGCTAGGCGACCGACACGTCTACCTGTCCCCGCGGATGCAGGGCGCCAGAGTCCGCCCGGAGCCGGGTAGACGGGATCGCCGGAGACCGGCGGTCTGGGCTGCCGGAGCCGGGTAGACGGGATCGCCGGAGACCGGCGGTCTGGGCTGCCGGAGCCGGGTAGACGGGATCGCCGGAGACCGGCGGTCTGGGCTGCCGGAGCCGGGTAGACGGGATCGCCGGAGACCGGCGGTCTGGGCTGCCGGAGCCGGGTAGACGGCATGGCCGGAGACCGGCGGTCTGGGCTGCCGGAGCCGGGTAGACGGCATGGCCGGAGACCGGCGGTCTGGGCTGCCGGAGCCGGGTAGACGGCATGGCCGGAGACCGGCGGTCTGGGCTGCCGGAGCCGGGTAGACGGGATCGCCGGAGACCGGCGGTCTGGGCTGCCGGAGCCGGGTAGACGGGATCGCTGGAGACCGGCGGTCTGGGCTGCCGGAGCCGGGTAGACGGGATCGCCGGAGACCGGCGGTCTGGGCTGCCGGAGCCGGGTAGACGGCATGGCCGGAGACCGGCGATCTGGGCTGCCGGAGCCGGGTAGACGGCATGGCCGGAGACCGGCGGTCTGGGCTGCCGGAGTTGGTCGGGCGGGACGGCGCGAGCCCGGCAAGCAGGACGGCCGGAGCCGGGCGGAAAGGACGGCGGCAGCCTGTAAGACACGGCCACCCGCGGCCGGAGCCCGGCACACCGGGCGACCCCCATCACGCGCTCCTGAGCCCCGTCCAGGAAGGACGGCCGGAGCCCAGCAAGCAGGACGGCCGGAGCCGGGCGGAAAGGACGGCGGCAGCCTGTAAGACACGGCCACCCGCGGCCGGAGCCCGGCACACCCGGCGACCCCCATCATCCGCTCCTGAGCCCAGGGGACCTCTCAGTCGCCGTCGGTGGCAACGGAGGTTGGCAGACCTCTTTGACCAGATGAGACGGGGGGGGGGTGGGGGGCGCTCGGGCCGTGCCGTGCTGGGAAGATGTTCACCAGCTTCTCCTCCGTGGCTGGTTTTTCGGGGGGGGTGGGGGGGGTGTGCGGGAGGAAGAGGCAGCAGTGTTATTGCTGTTGAAGGGGGGTGGTGGCAGCGGCGGTGGTTTTAGGTTTGTTTGTTTTTCTGCAAATACCATTCTAGTTAGTTCACTGGTGCTTTCTTTTAAAAAAACTTTTTTTTTTTTTTTTTTGGTTTAATTTTTTTTTTCCTTCTTTGTTCAGAAAAGTAACGTTATGAACACGTGCAGTGGCCCGGGATGGGCTAGTGGGGGGGGGGGGGGGGGGGGGGGGGGGGGCGGGTTTGTTGGTTTCGGAGTGGGGGGGTTGTGGGGGGGGCGGGCGGGGTTGAGCGGAGGGGTTTGTATAGAGGAGTGCAGGGGGAGGGGGCGGTCTGGGGACTGGCACCCTGCGCAGGCGCTTTCTGGCAAGCTGCTACACTCCCCCACCCCCATCCCGCACCCACCCCCACCCCCGCGGAACACGGGGGCGGTGTTTGGCGCCAGAACTAACGGCCGGTCCGCAAGTCACGTGGACTTTCTTTGTTTCTCTGAGCCGCGGCTGGAGGGAGGGCTGGGCACCGGTCCCGGTGCCACGGGGAGACGCGGGGCAGGGCGGAGCGGAGCGGGTTTTTTTGTTTCGGGGTGGGGGGGGTGGGGGGGTTGTGGGGGGGCGGGCGGGGTTGAGCGGAGGGGTTTGTATAGAGGAGTGCAGGGGGAGGGGGCGGTCTGGGGACTGGCGCCCTGCGCAGGCGCTTTCTGGCAAGCTGCTGCACTCCCCCACCCCCACCGAGCACGGGGGCGGTGTTTGGCGCCAGAACTAACGGCCGGTCCGCAAGTCACGTGGACTTTCTTTGTTTCTCTGAGCCGCGGCCGGAGGGAAGGCTGGGCAACGGCCCCGGTGCCACGGGGAGACGCGGGGCAGGGCGGAGAGGAGCGGAGCAGGAGGAACGGTGGATGGGGTATGCTGCAGGGGCCCCGCAGCCGCCGCGGTAAGTCGCTGACCGGTGCTGGAGAAGGCACTGCCGGTGGAACAGTCCATCCGTCCGTCTGTCCGCACCCCCCCACCCCCCCCCCCCCCCCCCCGCACCAACCCAGCAGAT
>JAUMJK010001053.1:0-90204 GCA_033558105.1 Coccyzus lansbergi
GAAAATCTCTGTCCCCTCCATTCCCGGGACTGCCACCCACCTCCCTGTCCCCCCCTTCTCTCCCCTCCCTGTCCCCCCATCCTGGCTGGTGCAGGTGGAGCCTGTGGAGCAGGAGAAGCTGCTGCAGCTTGGGGTGTCCCTGGGGATGCTTCGAGGGATGGTCCTGAAGGTGCTCCCTCGGCTGCCCCTCCGGATGATTTTGCTCTCCGTGAAGGCCACTTTCTCCCAGAAGGATCGAGATGGACGATCCTTGCAGGACATTTTGCGCTTCCCCAGGGCCCAAGGGTTTAAATAAGCCCTTCCTGAGTGTTAATTAGCAGGATGAGCCGTGGCACAGCTTTCCCAGCGCTCCCAGAGCCGATGAGGAGCTGTTGCTGCAGCCGTAAAACTGCTTAAAAGCACAAATCCAGCATTTGGGACCCGACCCAGCTCCGGGCACTGTGGTGGCCGGATGGGACACGGTCCCCGTGTCCCCTCCAGGGAGGGCGATGGTTGGAGGCTCCCGGCAGCCCCCGTGGCCCTTGAGCCCCTCAAGGTACCGGCACGAAGCCTGGAGGTTGGGGGGGGGGTCCCCCTGCTCTCCAGCTGCAGCCGAAGAGGATTATAACACCACAGGCATATGGGAGCAAACTGGATCAGGGGAGAAATCAGCCTTCTTGCCATTAACAGGATTACTGGTTTTCAGCCCAGCGCTGGCACAGCCACCGGCAGGAACAGCACAGACCCAGCTCGGACCCTGCTGGGACTGGAGGTGCAGCTGGAGCATCCCAGCCTGGCACTGGAGCATCCCAGTACTGGAGCATCCCAGCCTGACCCTGGAGCATCCCAGTACTGGAGCATCCCAGCCCGGTACTGGAGAATCCCAGCCTGACCCTGGAGCATCCCAGTTTGTACTGGAGCATCCCAGCCCAGCTCTGGAGCATCCCAGTCTGGCCCTGGAGTATCCCGGCCTGGCCCTGGAGCATCCTGGCCTGGTATTGGAGCAACCCAGTCTGGCACTGGAGCATCCCAGCCTGGTACCAGAGCATCCTGGCCTGGCACTGGAGCATCCCATTCTGGTACTGGAGCATCCTAGCCTGGTACTGGAGCATCCCAGCCTGGTACTGGAGCATCCAAGCCTGGCACTGGAGCATCCCAGTCTGGCACTGGAGCATCCCAGTGTAGCACTGGAGCATCCTGGCCTGGACCTGGAGCATCCCAGGCCAGTACTGGAGCATCCCAGCCTGGCACTGGGATGCAGAGGGGAGCGATGGTTGCAGTGTGCTCTGCCCGAGGGCTGTGGGGCTGGGGGCTCTAGGGCTGCTGGGGTGGCGGGGGAGGTCCCGGGGTCCTCGCGTCTGTCATTAACATTAACGCCCTGTCCCCGCTGTCTCCCCAGGCCCCGCCCCCTCCGGCCAATCTCCTCGCGGGTCTCGCGCCCATTGGCGGGCGGCTCTGCCCATCACGCTCTCGGGCGCGTGGCCAGAGCGCGAGAGGGCGCGGCCGAGGCGGGAAGCTCGCGCTCACTGGCTGGAGCAGCCACCGATCACGAGCAGGGGGCGTGTCCGAGGTGGGCAGGGGCGGGGTCGAGGCGCAGGGCTCGCGCCCATTGGCTGGAAGCGCTGCCGATCGCGCGGAGTGGGGCGTGGCCCCCCCGCTGGTGGGGGCGTGGTCTGCGGCGGGGCGGGGCGGGGCGGGGCGGGGCGCGGCGGGCGTTGCGCGGCGGCTCCGGTGGCGGCTGCGCTCCCTCCGCCCAGCGGCGCCGGCGGCAACGGTGAGCACCGAGGGGGGGGGGGGGGGGGGGGGCAGAGAGCCTCGGGACAACCGCAACGGGGCGAGGGGCGGGGCCCGTGGGGAAGGGGTGGGCGAGCGACGGGGGAAGGGGATGGGGGTCCCTGGGCGGGGGGGGGGGGGTAGGGTTGGGGGCTGGGGGTGGGGGCAGGGGAAGGGTTGGGGTGTCTGCGTGGGGAGGGGGTCCCAGGACGGGGAGTGGAGGATCTAGGTGAGGGGAGAGGCTTGGGGAGGGGGAGGGAGGACAGTGAGGGTCCTTGGTGGGGAGGGGGGGGTGGGGGGGGTGACAGGGTTGTGGAGTTGGGGGTCCCAGGGGAAGGGTTGGGGGGGGTGGTCTGGGTGGGGAGGGGCACGTGCACAGGGGGCTAGGGGTGAGGGGGCTCCCAGGATGGGGACTGGGGGTGCCGGGCGAGGCGGAGAGAGAGAGAGAGGGGAGGGTCCCCAGGGGGGTTGCAGGGTTGGGGACTGGGGGGTCCTAGTGAAGAGTTGGGGGGTCTAGGTGGGGAGGGGGGTGAGGGGTCCCAGGACAGGGAGTGGAGGATCTAGGCGAGGGGGGAGGCTTGGGCAGGGGGAGAGGGAGGGAGGAAGATGAGGGTCCCTGGAGGGGTCATAGGGATGTGGACTTGGGGGTCCCAGGGGAAGGGTTGGGGGGTCTGGGTGAGGAGGGGGCATGGGCCTGGTGAGGGGAGTTGGGGGTAAGGGGGTCCCAGGGCAGGTGATGGAGACTGGGAGGGGTCCCAGGGCTGGGGTTGGAGGCTTGGGGGTGTCCCAGGGCTGGGGTTGGAGACTGGGAGAGGTCCCAGGGCTGGGGTTGCAGGCTTGGGGGTGTCCCAGGGCTGGGGTTTCGGTGGCTGAAGAGGGAGGGGCATGGGCAGGGCAAGGGGCAATGGAGATGGGGGTCACGGGGTGGGGGACTGAGGGGTCCCAGGTGAAGGGTTGGGGGGTCTGGGTGAGGGGAGGACATGGTCAGGGCAGGGGGGGCTGTGGGGAGGGGGGTGAGGGGCTGGAGGTGTCCTGGGGTCCCACGGTTGGCGGTGAGGGGGTCCTGGGAGCTGGGCGGAGGGGGACGTGTGGGGTTCCCAGGGGCTGGTCTAGGGCCTGCAGCTTGGGATGTGTGGGTTATGGAGAGGAGGGGGAGCTGCAGCGTCTCTGGGTTCCGTGTTGTGAAGCGAAGTGGAAGGGGGGAGCGGGGGCTGCAGGCGACGAGAGGAGTCGTCCTCCCTCTCCTCATGTCTAAGTAGAAGCCGTGGAGTGAAAAGCCAGAGGCTGTTGGGGTGTCCTTTGGAGTGAAGGGGGGAACGGGCTCCGTGTAGCTGAACAGGGCTGGACAGTGTCGCGATGGCCGAGTCGGGGGCTGGAGGGGGGTTCCTGGGTGGGATTCACCCCCCGTGACAGGCCAGCAAGGAGCTGCCTGCAGTTAAACCCAGAGGGGCTGGGACAGGGCTGTGTTCTGCTCCGAGATACCTTCTCTGTTGCTGCTGGTCAGTGAGGTGAGATGCTCTTGTGGCTTTTCAGGCACCGAGTTGTCTTCAGTGAGTTTTGGGGTTGTTCTGGGGAAAACTGGCAGCCCCCAGGGCTGTTTGTAGCCGTGGGCTCCTTGTAAAACAGACCCCAACAAGCGCAGTTCTGGTGATCGCGACTACGAGGAAGTTTTTCACGGAAAGGGTCATTGGGCATTGGAACAGGCTGCCCAGGGAGGGGGTTGATTCCCCTTCCCTGGAGGTGTTTAAGGGACGGGTGGATGAGGTCTTGAGGGACTTGGTTTAGTGTTTGATAGGAATGGTCGGACTAGAAGATCCGATGGGTCTCTTCCAACCCGGTTGTTCTATGATTCTATGAAAACCCCAGAAATCTGGAATTTGATGTGTTTGGACTGAGTTTTTAAGTCGATTTGAGGCCACGTAGGTAATTTCTTAACTGCTTTTCAGAGGATGCTCACTCGCTTCTTGGTGCCAAAGTCAGACCCTGATCCTTCAGAGGCTTTGCTTGTGTCCAGCTCTCCGCTGTGTGGGATCACAGAATCATTGAGTAACCAGGTTGGAAGAGACCCACCGGCTCATCGAGTCCAACCGTATGTCATTGCGCAGAGACAGATGAGCTGGTGGAGGCAGATTTGGGTTCCAAGTCAGCTTCCCAGTCATAAAACAAGCACACGGGAGCTCCGTGACTCCGTGTCGCCGGTTATCATATTCCAGTTGTAGCCAGGATGGGGGGAAAACACACCCCAGAGCTGAATCAATATGTTTAAACAGAGCTTATTGTCTGAGGGGGTTCTCTTCAGTAGCCGTAGAACAAATGGAGACGACTCCTTTGTGTGGCTGGAGCCTTGTGGTGGGTTTGAATGATCCAACGTAGCTGCCGCTTCGTCGTCCGTGTCCATCTTATCCCTGGATATAGTATTTAACTGGTATTACTGAGGGTAATTAATGCTTTTTGCCCTCGAGAGTTACCCGAGGAAGGTGTTATCCCCCTGTGAACGCAGGGGAGTGGTGGCTGCCGGGAGCCTGACTGCTCTCGGCCCGAACAGGCGAGAAGAGGAGTTGTTTGGTGGCCGGAGAGGAGCGTGTGACTCGCAGACGTGGGTTTGTCCTCTGCTCATCGCACTTCCCCCATGGCCCAACTTCTCCCTTCCTGCCTCGTTTCCTTATCTGCCAAGCAGCGATATCTGCCCTGCGAGTGCTCGGGGAGCTTGTGGTGCCCTCGAGTCCGTTAGCGTAACGAGGCCAGTGCCCTGCTCCCAGGCCTCAGGTCCTGCCGCTCGGCCCTGGACACGGCTCCGGAGGAACTTGAGGCTCTGCCCTTGGGAATCGCTGAGTTTTATTGCTGGTAACTGCCGCTGTGCGCTCCCTCGCGTGTGAGAGGGGCGGCCGTGGCTCGGTGACAGGGAGTGGTGGCTCTCCCTGCCAGGAGCCGTCCCGTTAGCGCAGAGCTTCGTCCTTGGAGCCGCTGGCCGAGCGCCAGCCCCGAGCTAATTGCCCTTCGAACGGGCTGGTTTGTGTCAGGCTTGAAGTGGCCACTCGTCCAAAGTTTCCTTTGACGTCTTCGGACGGAGGTGGCGAACGGCAGAACCTAAAACTCCCCTTTCGGACCTTTGGGCTGAGGTCGGATGGTTTGATTGTCTTGGGTTTGTAGAGCCCCGCGTGGCTCTGAGCTGGAGGGAGTTTCCGAGCGCTCTTCCCATCGGGACGGCAGTGTGGCTGTGCCGTAGGACACGGCTGGATTTGAAATTGTTTGGGTTTTATAAAAAAACTGCATCTCTCAGCTTAATGATTTGAAGGGAGGAACCCACTGGCTGCTCCCGTGACTGGTGGATCCAGTGCTGCTTCCTCATCTTCACCAGATCATAAAATCATAGACCGACCAGGTTGGAAGAGACCCACCGGATCATGGAGTCCAACCATTCCCATCAATCACTAACCCATGTCCCTCTGCACCTCATTGTTGAAGGAATTGAGATTTGAAGGTCTAATAGTTGAACTTCGCGGCGGAAATCTCTCTGTGCTTGCTCAAACACCACTCAAATTATTGAACTGGCTTAACCGCAGATGAGAAATCTTCGGGATCCTGTGGATACAGTGAGTTTGGAATTCCCGCTGTGGCATCTCTGCTTTCTTTGGACGCTCTGTGTGTCAGATCCTCTCACCTGCCGCCAGATGTGGTAGATTAACTCTCTTTTATGGCTTTCCAAGCGTCATACGTGGAATGTCGGAAGGAATTAACCTGGAAAGGGAACACCTCCAGGGAAGGGGAATCAACCCCCTCCCTGGGCAGCCTCTGATAGTGACCAATGACCCTTTCTGGGAAAAACTTCCTCCTAATCTCCAGCCTAAATCTCCCCTGGTGGAGCTTGAGGCCATTCCCTCTCGTCCTGTCCCTCGGGAGAAGAGCTGTGCTCTTCTCCCGAGGGACAGGACGAGAGGGAATGGCCCAGGTCTCCTCTCAGCCTCAGATTTGCTCCGACCGTGTCGTTCTTGCTGCTGTCACGGCTCCGCGTCCCCTCTTGTCATCCGCTCGCTGCCTCCTCCTGCTCAAAGGCCTCTTTCTTGGGGCTCCGGCACAAACAGCCCCTTGTGCGGCGCAGCTCCGGCTCCGTTTTACACCTCCGAGACACCCCGAAAGCCGCTTAAAAACCCTCTCAGGGCAACAAATCGGTGTGAAAAGGCTGAATGTCGTGACCTGCAGGTGGTTGGTGGGGCTGGGGGCGTCGGTGCGAGCGGCTGCTGCCTCCGAGGAGCCGTTTTCTCCAGCTGAAACAGCTCCGATCTTTGTCTTAAGGGGCGGAGGAGCCAGAGTCTTCCTGGGAATGAGTTATGGATTCGACTGATACCTCCAACTCGGAGTTGCCTGAAATCTCCAGGACTTTTTGTGAACTGGGTGGGAAGGAGTTGGCTGTGATGTTAGGAAGTTAGGGAGGAAACTGAGGCTTGTTGTTAGTGCTGGGACACGGAACAGGAAATTTAGTGAAGGATTATCCCTTTTTTTCCTCATTTATCGTATGTTCTTCCCCCTTCTAACCAGACGAGATAAAACTGTCAAGACCTCCAGCCTGTGTCACCGAAAACGCGTCCGGATTTTAAAGCTCCGTGTTTTTAATGGGCTTTTAACGAGCTGTAAAAGCTGAGAAACCTCAGTAACCGTTTGCCAAAAAGAGCAGGGGGCGGGGGGGGGGAAAAAAGCTAGAAAATGGATTGTCGAGGAGTAACGTTAAAAATATCTCAGCGTCGAGTCGGAGAGCAGGACGGGCTGTGGCCTGGAGCCAGCGTTGGGGCGCGGGACGGGACCAGGGTTCCTCCTCCAGCCTCCTCTGGCTGCTCCACGAGGAGATGGACTCGCTCCTCGCGTCCCCCAAGAGCTTTGGGCTTGATTCCAACTCATCCCCTTCAGACACAACCAGCCTAGTTTGAAATATATAGAATAATTCGTGGTTTTTTTTTTTCCGAGCCCTGAAGGCTTTTTGTCCATTTCTGCCTCAGCTGCTCTGAGAAAAATGCACAAGGTCTGAATGTTTCTTGTGTGTTTTAACCCCTTGCAGCTTGTCCCGAGGTTTTCCTCCCGCAGCTGTGGAGCAGCAGAGGAGTTTCGCTGCGGCCGAGCTTTTGGGAGCTTATTCCAGCTGTAGTCATGGTTATTCTCGTTTCCTCCGGCCGAAGGGTAACTAACTTCTCTTTTTTTTTTTTTTTTTTTGCTGGCAAGGGAGCAGTGTTTATGCTCAATAAATCGTGACGTACCAGGGCTTCTCTTTTCAGTTCCTCGCTACGGATTGTGGGACAATTCCCAAACACAAATGTTGTGAATTTAATGTTCTTGTGTGTCTTGCTATAGGGGGAGAAACCAGAAACGGCTGAGGAGCTCTTTTTCTTTTCCTTTATTTAAAGATTCTCTCCCTGAAAACACTCAAGAGCAGGTTGGATGAGGCTCTGAGCAACCTGCTAGGGCTGAAGATGGGACTGGGTGACCCTCACGGTCCCTTCCGACCCCAACCGCCCATCGCAAAGATGGAACCGGAGGGGCTTGAGGTCCCTTCCAACCCATTCCGTGATTCTTTGACTGGAGCTTAGAAATGGGGAAAGAAACTCGCAGTGCGTCATATTCTTCGTGTGGGATTTTTGAGGGAGTCTGTTCTGAAAAGCCAGGAGAGGAGGAGAAGGCATTGAAATAAGGAAATTTCTGGCAGTCGAGAGCAGGTTGATGCCCTGAAAGACTAACAATGGGATGGGGTGTGCAGGGGAAACTCTCCAGGAACGGAAATTCACGTGTTTATGGGCTTAAGCTGAGTTTTTTGATGTGGTCAGGGAATCGCCAGGGAGCCCAGTTCTGTTGGTTCTTTGAGTGTTGGTTGGTAAAGAAGGAAAATGGGGAATGTGCGAAGGAAGAGGCTCCTTCTCTGGGAGCTGCAGTCGGTGCCTGGAGTGAGGAGGAGCAGAGCTGGCAGGTGGGCTGAGGGCACCCAGGGTTGTTTCAGGAGAACACGACTGTAGGAAAACCTCTTGGAGAGGAGAGGAAAAGTACCTGGAAGTAAACTACCCTATGAGGCCACTCCTTGAATCCTGTGTTCAGTTGTGGGCCCCTCAGCACAAGAAGGATGTTGAGGCTCTGGAGTGAGTCCAGAGAAGAGCAACGAAGCTGGGGAAGGGGCTGGAGAACAGGCCCTATGAGGAGCGGCTGAGAGAGCTGGGGGGGTTTATCCTGGAGAAGAGGAGGCTGAGAGGAGACCTCATTGCTCTCTACAACTACCTGAGAGGAGGTTGTGGAGAGGAGGGAACTGGGCTCTTCTCCCAAGGGACAGGGGACAGGATGAGAGGGAATGGCCTCAAGCTCCACCAGGGGAGATTTAGGCTGGAAACTAGGAGGAAGTTTTTCACTGAAGGGGTCATTGGGCATTGGAATAGGCTGCCCAGGGAGGAGGTGGTTGATTCCCCTTCCCTGGAGGTGTTTAAGGGACGGGTGGATGAGGTCTTGAGGGCCATGGGTTAGTGTTTGATAGGAATGGTTGGACTGGATGATCCGATGGGTCTCTTCCAACCTGGTTGTTCTACGATTCTATGATTCTATACCCTCTCATCTTGTCTTTTTCTTGGAATTTACAGCCCTTGGGCTGCTTTGTCCCCAGATGGTTTCCAGAACTGCTTGGGTTTGGGAATACAGGTATTTGTCCATCAGTAAAACCTGGAAATGCTGCCGCTTCGGCTCAGGTGTGTTAGTCCGAGGTGTGACTGCGTGAGGCTGATGGTCTGAGGGCACTCAGGGCAGTCAGCAGTGCGGACACAGGTACCTCTGTCTCTCCCCTTCTCCTGCTCTGTTTTATTGAGTTGAATTTCTAACATTCCAGCGTCTGTCGGAAAGAGCCGCTTCAGGCTGTGCTGTGCCTTCCCAGCTCTTGTGAATGAATTCCTGGTGCTGGGAAGCAGCCGTAGAAAGCTCAACCCCAGGAAAAGACGCAGGAGCAGCAGGTGGAATTCTCTAATTCCGTTCTGGTGAGTCTGGTGACTATTCTTTGCGTGTTAAAGCGTGAATCCCACCCTGCGCTGTCCCTGCTGCAAATCCCTTTCCGACAAAGGCAATCGAGTCCGTGTTTTCTGCTCATTTCCGCTGCAGTGGTGCAGCACCAGCCAACCTCATTTGTTAGAGCTCAGATATTGAAGAGCTTGGAGGGATTCCAGGCCAAGTTGGATGGAGCTTTGAGCATCCTGGTCCAGTGGGAGGTGTCGACGTGAGGTGGGACGGGATGGTTGGAGGTCCCTTCCAGCCCAAACCATCCTAGGATTCTGTGAAATGTCCGGCGTAGGGTCCTTTGTAGGAACTTGTTGAGCTTAGAGCGTTTGCTTTAAAGACTGATCCGTTGCACTTGACGAAGAGCAGAGGCTCTCGGTAAAGACGTGAACAGAAATTATTGCCTGCGGGAAAGCCGGAGAGGGGCTTTGGGGAAGGGAGGGCAGGGATAGGATGAGGGAGAACGATTTGAAGCTGAAAGAGGGCAGATTGAGGTGAGATCTTGGGGAGAAATGTTTTGCTGTGAGGGTGAGGAGGTCCTGACACAGGTTGCCCAGAGCAGGAGTGGCTGCCCCATCCTTGGAGGGGTTCCAGGCCAGGCTGGATGGGGCTTGGAGCCCCTGATGCAGTGGGAGTTGTCCCTGCTTGTGTCAGGAGTGGCACTGGGTGGGCTTTGAGGTCCCTTCCATCTCCAACTCTTCTGTGATTTCATGCTTTGCGGCATTTTAACTCGACGCTGGGGTGAAGGCAGTTGTCGGTGCGGATCCAGGAGGAGCCGCTGCAGGTGGCAGCCGCAGCCCCGAGCTGGCAGCCCCGCGATGCCGAGGGGCCTGGTTGGCTGCCAGCCCTTAGTCACGGGCACTCCTTCTTGGGAAGAGTAGCTCGTGGGCTGGGAGAAGTAATTATTTTCTAAGAGCCCTGTGGGGCACAAGCAATTCAGCTCCTGGAGGACGAGGAAGGGCTGGCTCTGGAATGTTGGTTTAAAAAAAAATGGCCTGCGTGAGAGCTGCAGCTGCTGACGACTTGACTGGAATTTAATTTCCCAGGCATTGTTCATCACAGGCAGCATGGAAGACACGAGCTCCCCGAACAATCGCTGACCTGGTGCGGCTTTGGGGGCTAATTGCAGTGGAAGTCAGAGCACGAGAGCTGCGCTGGGCAGACGCTCAGCTCACGCGGGGAAGAAGCTGAACTGCTTCTTCCTAGAGCTTTACGTGTTCTAAACCTCAGGCAGCTGGGGAGAACAGAAACTGGGGAAGGGGCTGGAGAACAGGCCTTGTGAGGAACGGCTGAGAGAGCTGGGGGGGTTCAACCTGGAGAAGAGGAGGCTGAGAGGAGACCTCATTGCTCTCTACAACTACCTGAAAGGAGGTTGTGGAGAGGAGGGAGCTGGGCTCTTCTCCCAAGGGACAGGGGACAGGACAAGAGGGAATGGCCTCAAGCTCCACCAGGGGAGGGTCAGGCTGGACATTAGGAAAAAGTTTCTCCCAGAAAGGGTGATTGGGCAGTGTCAGAGGCTGCCCAGGGAGGGGGTTGAGTCCCCTTCCCTGGAGGTGTTTAAGGGACGGGTGGATGAGGTCCTGAGGGACATGGGTTAGTGTTTGACAGGAAAGGTTGGACTCGATGATCCAATGGGTCCCTTCGAACCTGGTGATTCTATGTTTCTATGATTCTATGTTCTGGTTCCAGCCCCTTCTGGGGGATTGTCCAGCTCCATCTTCACCTGGTGGCGCTGGCTGCTCATAGCGATTAAAGGCATCAGGGACCTGCAGGCGAGCGACCGAGGGCAGCTCCTGCCCAACTGCACAGCTCGCCCGGAGCAGCCAGGAGCTGCAAGAAGTCAGCACTTCTGCCTGATCACAGAATTCATCTTTCTCTGATTGCTAATTAGGTGGTTAATGTGCTTTGCCTTATTATCCCACCCTCAGCTTTTCTTTCTGGGGATCTGGGCTGACACTTTCTAGAGGCTCTGAAGGAGCAGTTAACTCTTGTGTTCCTTCAGTCTGAAACCAACCTGAGCTTTTGGGATGCGTTTGAGAAGTATTTGTGATGCATAAGTGTGGGGAAAACCCCCCGAGTGCTCGGGATGAAAGATTTTTGTTAGGGAGAACACATGATATTGACTCAATCTTAATGGCACAGAGCAGTTTGCCATAAAATCATGGGGTGGTTTGGGTTGGAAGGGACCTCAAATCCCATCCAGTGCCACCTCTACCATGGACAGGGTTACCTCCCACTGGATCTGGGGCTCCAAGCCCCATCCAACCTGCCCTTGAGCCCCTCCAGGGATGGGGCAGCCACCCCTGCTCTGGGCAACCTGTTCCAGGGCCTCCTCGTCCTCACAGCAAAACGTTTCTCCTCAAGATCTCATCTCAATCTCCCCTCTCGATTATCTTTGAGGTCCCTTCCAACCCTCACTATCCTATGATTCTGTGTTCATAGAATCATAGAATCATAGAACAACCAGGTTGGAAGAGACCCATCGGATCTTCTAGTCCAACCATTCCTATCTAACACTAACCCATGTCCCTCAATACCTTGTCTACCTGTGCCTTAAACACCTCCAGGGAAGGTGAATCAACCCCCTCCCTGGGCAGCCTATTCCAATGCCCAATGACCCTTTCCGTGAAAAATTTCCTCCTAATCTCCAGCCTAAATCTCCCCTGGTGGAGCTTGAGGTCATTCCCTCTCGTCCTGTCCCCTGTCTCTTGGGAGAAGAGCCCAACTCCCTCCTCTCCACAACCTCCTTTCAGGTAGTTGCAGAGAGTAATGAGGTCTCCTCTCAGCCTCCTCTTCTCCAGAATATCTGTGTGTGAGCCCAGAGAAGACAATTTTACCCATTCCAGCAGCTCAACAAGGGAGCTACGGGGCAGTGACTTCAATTCCATGTTAATATTCTCAGTGACTGTTGATTGTGCACAAGAAAAAAGCATCAAGTCGAGTAGCCGCTGGCTTTGCTGGAGAGGAGCCTTCACCCTCCTGCAAAGCTTCTTAGAAACCTGTGGTTTGGGGTTTTGCGTTAAGGTGTGGGAAACGCTGCTGCTCTTGTGTTCTCTGGAAATAGTTCTCACCTTCGCAGGAATATTGTTTGGCAGAGCTGGAGAGGCAGAGGCTGAAAATAGCAGCAGCTGCCATAGGCCAGGATGGAGCAGAGTGGAGTGAGCTGCGTTGTCAGTCATGGCAGCAGAAATCCAATTCCACCTGCGGATGAGCATTCCCGAAATAGAAGAGGGTTGTCAGCGAAGAGAGGAGATGTATTGTGTGCATCTCGTTGGTGCACGGTTGCTGCACTCCCTCCTACTTGCCTGAAAGGAAAGAAAAAAAAAAAGACAATTAAAAGTTGCTGTGGGTTTCGCTGGAGCTCGAGAGAGAAACCGCTTCCTGCTCTTCAGCAAATAACAGCTGGGAGAGGTGCTTTGGCTGCTGTGCTGTTGTTTTCTGGGTGAAATAGATTCACAGGATCACAGGATGGTTTGGGTTGGAAGGGACCTCAAATCCCATCCCATCCCACCTGCCCTGGGCAGGGGACACCTCCCACGGGATCAGGGGCTCCCAGCCCCATCCAGCCTGGCCCTGAGCCCTTCCAGGGTGTGGAAGAGAAGTTGGGGAAGGCTGGAACTCTTGTTTCAGGCCTAACAAAGGTGTAGGAGATTGGTTAGTGCCCCGAGCTGCAGGGTTTGCCTCAGGAGGTGATTGAGTTGATGCCTCTTCGAGTTCTGAGCTGTGTGGATCCCGGTGAGTGCTCCTGAGGCATTTCAGGCTCAAAGTCCTCTTGCACACAGGCGTTTTTCCTGTAGTTCTTGAAGGCAAAGAGTCTCTGGTGCAGCTGTTTGTCTTGTAAGAGCTTCCCGAATCTGCCAGTTCACTGCGTTTAACCCTTTTCCCTCAATTCCATCGTGTCGTCCTTGAAGCTGTGGTCCCCTGCACGAATAAACCCTTCCTCCTTCGTCTTTTCTATTTGCTGTGATTAAGGGTTCAAATTCCTGCAGGAACTGATGGTATCGAGCTAACGTGAGCTCTGGTCCCTGTGGGTCGGGCTCTGGATGGTCGGGCAGGGCAATGCGGACGGCTTCTGGCGAGAAGTCATCCAAATGCAGCTTGATCTTTAAGCGCACGCAAGGTAAAAATTAATCCAAGGTGGTATTTTATTTAATTACCGCAGAAGGTCTCGGTGTTGGCTCTGCGTTGCGCTCCCGTCTTCCTCCTCTTGGCTGCTTGCTTGCAGTGTCAATCCCTGTTCTTCCAAACCGGAGGAGCCAGGGACCTGCTGGCTCCACCTGGAGCCTTCCGAGGATTCAAAACAAAATAGAAGGTCTGGGGAGGAAACGGGATGGTCCTGGACCCCTCGTTCTATAGCAGGTTTGAGCAGGTTCTGTCCACATCTGCTCCGTTTCCTCTGCTTAAAGGTGGTTGGGACTTGAGCTTGTTTGCAGATGAACCTGTTCCGTGATCTCACGCTTGTCCCGAGTGCCGCGTGTGTTCCTCTTCCACCTCCACCGTAGGGAACTTCAGGTGGCCAAGAAGGCCAAGGGCATCCTGGATGAGAAATGGTGTGAGCAGCAGGGCCAGGGAGGTGATTCTCCCTCTGGACTCAGCACTGGGGAGGCCGCTCCTTGAATCCTGTGTTCAGTTGTGGGCCCCTCAGCACAAGAAGGATGTTGAGGCTCTGGAGCGAGTCCAGAGAAGAGCAATGAAACTGGGGAAGGGGCTGGAGAACAGAACCTATGAGGAGCAGCTGAGAGAGCTGGGGGGGTTTATCCTGGAGAAGACGAGGCTGAGAGGAGACCTCATTACTCTCTACAACTCCCTGAAGGGAGGTTGTGGAGAGGAGGGAGCTGGGCTCTTCTCCCAAGGGACAAGGGACAGGACAAGAGGGAATGGCCTCAAGCTCCACCAGGGGAGATTTAGGCTGGAGATTAGGAGGAAGTTTTTCATGGAAAGGGTCATTGGGCATTGGAATAGGCTGCCCAGGGAGGTGGTTGATTCCCCTTCCCTGGACGTGTTTAAGGGACGGGTGGATGAGGTGCTGAGGGACTTGGTTTAGTGTTTGATAGGAATGGTTGGACTAGAAGATCTGATGGGTCCCTTCCAACCTGCTTGTTCTATGATTCTATGAACCAGTGTGATGAAGGGTTTGGAGAGCACAGAGCTTGCGGGCAGGCTTGTCACCAAGTGCTCCCTTCAGGGTTCTCTGAGCTGTGCGAACGTGTTAGAGAAGCACCGATTGGTAAGTGGGAGCTCATAAACTCCTGACCTCTTGCACCGAGAGCTGCCGAGCGCCTCGCTGGGAGTGGGAATTTGCTTGTTTCTTTGCACGGCCACATTTACAGAGATTCAGCCCCAATCTGTCTCTATAAATATTATTAGTTTCCTTTTGTGGCTTGTGTGACACTGAAGCAGACCTAGTTAGGAGCAGGCTCTCTGTGGCGTTGGACGGATTTTCCACTTCTTCAAGGAGCAGTTTTTGCTCTGATCTTAGGAGGTTTGTTCTCGCCGTTTGGCCCCAGCTGGTCTGGGAGAGGACAGACTGAGGGCAGAGCAGGGATGGCAGAGCAGGGATGGCATCACCACACGTCGTCGTCGCTCTGGGGACATCGGGGGCTCCTGCTGTTGGCTCCTGGATGATCTGAACCACTCTTGGGGTTTCAGCAGTGGAAGGAGCTACACCCTGAGCTCCTGCTGAGGTTGTTCTGGTGCAGGGGGTGTGGGTTCAGTGATTGTACGAGGGGTTGTCGACTGAAAGAGGGAAGATTGAGATGAGACGAGCTGATTGTGGATTTTTAGGAGCATCAACGTGATTATAACGAGGCAGTTGAGGCTTTTTTCAACACCAGATTAACAGGGAAGGAAACTTATTGCTTCTGGAGAAGCTTTCAGTCGAAGATACCAAACAGAGGGCCAAGAATCATTCAGATACTCCATCCTAAATATGTTTTTTTTAAAAAAGAACTGGTTCTGTGCTGCTCTGGAGCAAAGCTTTGTTATGTGAGTAGCTTTTACCTTAAACACAGAGACTGGAGACTGAGAACAAATGGTACAAACAAATAGTGGCTCTGTTAAAACCCAGTGACTGCAAATCTCGTTTTGTGCTGCCATCTCGTAATCCTAAATCGTTTTTCTTAATATTTCAGTGTGTGAAGCGGCGTGTGGAAGGCTTTGGTGGTTGTGGCCCCCGTGCAGGGCTGTGCCGTGTCACACAGGCTTTTGTCCTCGCGCTCAGGGAGAGGCAGCGAGTCCTGCGTAGCCCCTGGAGACGCTTGGTTCAGCGCCGGCAGCGCCTGGCAGGGCCGCACGGTAGCAGCTGGGTCCGGGGCCTCGGGTGCTTGTGTGATGGACAGAGCAGTGTTTCAGCTTTGGGAAGTGCAGACAGGGATGGTTGTGCTGTGCTGCTGTCTTTCATAGCCATAGAATCATGGAGCGGATTTAGAAGGGACCTTAAAACCCATCCTGGCCCTAAGATCTCATCTCAATCTCCCCTCTTGCAGCCTCAAGCCGTTCCCCCTCATCCTATCCCTGATCCAGAGCCCCTCCCCAGCTTCCCTGGAGCCCTTTTCAGTCCTGGAAGGTGCTCTAAGGTCTCTTCAGAGCCTTCTCCAGGCTGAACAGCCCCAGCGCTCTCACCCTGTCTTTGTATGGGAGGTGCTGCAGCCTTTGGATCATCACGGTTGGACTCGATGATCCGGTGGGTCTCTTCCAACCTGGTGATTCTGTGATCTCCGTGACCTCCTCTGGACTTGCTCTTACAGTCTTTTGGACCTTATTTTTACACTTAAATTTGTTAATAACCTGCCTTCGAATGCTGTGTGTATTCTAACGGTTCTCTTTGGTGGAGACTGAAGAGATAAAGGTGCTCGAAAGGAAGAGTTTAGTGAGGGTGATGCTGAGGGCTCTCTCTGTGCTCATCCATGGAGTCTACTCGCCTCTCGTAGAGAAGGAAAAGAGCAATTTACATCAACGTGGAATGGTCTGGCCTGGTTCTGGTTTATATCATGTGTTATTATCTGAATAGGTTCCAGTCACAGCTGCCGTCCCTGTGCTTGCTCCGGAGGGGCCGGAGGAGAGTCGGGACCCTCTGGCCTGGGCAGCACTCGAGGGGTTTTGCTCCTGGCAGCTCTCTCTGGATTTCAGCCCCAAGGCAAGAGTCGATACGGAAGGGAACAAGCGCCTCTCTGTTCCAGCACGCAGGCTGGTAGATACTGGTGCCTCCTGGGCTGGACTGGAGCGAGTTGGGGGGTGTCTAAATGCAGTGGATTTACAGGGAGGCTGAGAGGCTCTGGCGTGTCGTGTGCTGCTCGGTGGTGTCTGTGTCAGGCTGACAGCCTGGTCGGAGCTGTAGCAGCTGCCGCTGCTCAGACGCTGCAGGTAGGAGCTGCTGAGGCACAACTGGGCCACGCGGCACGTGTGCCGTGACGACGCCTGGAGCCTGCGCGTGGCCATCCAGGCGAGACACGCAGGCAGCGGGTGGTTAATGCTCCTCTCTTTCCATCTCGGGCTCTTCCACGGCTCCCAGGGCTGCTGTTTTATCTCAGAGCAGGGTCCTGCAGGCGCACGTCGGGGCTGGTTTGCCCTCACAGCCTCACCAGGCAGGTAATTGCTCTGGCACGTGGGGCTGAACCTTTTGGGCGGCAGAACTCTGCAGTCTGTGCATTGAGCAGCCTGAAACTGCTGCCGCTCCTTCCCGTCTCTCAACTGCTCAGCGCAACGGAGCCAAGGCTCTCGCTGCTCAGATGAGAAGGGTTTGGAGAACAAATAAATGACTCCGTTTAATTGTGATTGATATTGTTTCCTGCGAAGCTGTCCCCTCTGCAGGGGAAGCAGGGCAGAGCCATAACAGGAACAAGCAAACAGTCTGCGCTTCCTGGTGACTGCGGCCACTCTGCTGACTTGAAATGCATCACTGCTCTCGTCTGTCACTGCCTGACTTTCATCTGGGGCGGTTTGCACTGTTAATGATTAGACATCAAGCAGTTCCCTCTAGAAACGAGCCGCTTGCCCTCGCCGAGCTTGGAGCATCGGTGCAGGTGCTGTTGCCGTGAGCACAGGCTGAGCCCCAGTCCTGCACCTTAAAGGAAACGTGAGCTTTGCAGAAGCTCTACCTGAAAGAATACTGCTCATATTCTCTGTTCCCTTTCTGCTCACTTTCCTTAAGTGTCCCAGCGCCACAGGGAGGTTCTCTCCCAACAGAGGGGACTCCTTGGAGGGCTTGGCTTCTGTTGGAAAGGCTGAGCAGGGTCCCTGTGAGTTAAAGACCGAAGTTGTACCTGGAGCTTGGTGGGGATGCAGCGTAAACACGCACAGGCTGAGGGTATTTTTCCCAGAAAGGGTCATTTGGCACTGGAACTGACCAGGGAGGTGGTTGAGTCCCGTTCCCTAGAGGGTTTAAGGGATCATAGAATCATAGAACAACCAGCTTGGAAGAGACCCATCGGATCATCGAGTCCAACCATTCCTATCAAACACTAACCCATGTCCCTCAAGACCTCATCTACCTGTGCCTTAAACACCTCCAGGGAAGGGGAATCAACCCCCTCCCTGGGCAGCCTATTCCAATGCCCAATGACCCTCTGTGTGAAAAACTTCCTCCTAATCTCCAGCCTAAATCTCCCCTGGTGGAGCTTGAGGCCATTCCCTTTTGTCCTGTCCCCTGTCCCTTGGGAGAAGAGCCCAGCTCCCTCCTCTCCACAACCTCCTTTCAGGTAGTTGGAGAGAGTAATGAGGTCTCCTCTCAGCCTCCTCTTCTATATTCTTGATAATCAATTCCAGATATTCCAGGTATTCTTGATTTTATTTGCCTCATGGTGCCCATTCAAGGTTACTTTTGCTAAAAAGACCATATATTTAATCATGATGGGTGGATGAGGTGCTGAGGGACATGGGTTAGTGATTGGTGGGAATGGTTGGACTCGATGATCCAGTGAGTCTCTTCCAACCTGGTGATTCTGTGATTTTCTTTACCCTTAAGTCAATGACAGAGCTCACCTGTCCTTGGTGGACACAGGCTTCAGTTGGAGGTCTTGGCAAGGCTGCAAATTCAGCCTTGGGGAGGTTCCTAGGAGAGGTTCGTTAGCTCTGTAACGGGCCCGTGCCCTCCCCAAGTTCTGCTTTTTACACTGTGTTTAAAAACAAACAAATCAAACTAAAAATAGAGATCGAGCTGGGAGCAGCCCTGAGGAGAAGGACTTGGGGTGCTGGAGGGTGAGGAACTCCAGAAGAGCTGCAAAGTGCAGTCACAGCCCAGAAACCAACCGCGTCCTGGGCTGCACCCAAAGCAGCACCAACCCAGGGAGCTTTTGAGGTCCCTTCCAGCCCAAACCTTCCTGTGATTCTACAAACAAAACCTGTTGGCTCTGAGGCTCCCTGGGCTGTGCGTGAGGGCATCGTCGTAGCTGCTGATGTGCTGAGGACATGGGGAAGGGTCCTGGGGTCTCGGTGCTGCCGCTCTGTGTCCTGTCACTGCTGCTCCTGCCCTGCTGGTGGGTCTGGGCCAGAGCTCCTGGGGTCCCTCCTGGCGACCTTGAGCTTCCCTCCGTTCCCTTCTGGTTCTCGTGCTGTGGGTCCAAACGCCACATTTCTCTTTGCAGTTTTAATTATCTGCCGCTTGACAAAGGACTCGAATGCGGCAATTTTCCTAACCTCAACAGAGATTCCGAACGACTCTGTTTCCAGCTCCCCTGTAACCTGCGCTTAATTGAAACGTGTGGGCTTTATAATTGATCGTTGTGGGGAGGAACGAGAAACGAAATGCTGCAGATCTGCCTTCCTCTCCCCTTTTTCTAATTCAATCTGCCTTTGTCATCCCTTTTCTCTTTGACTCCCAGGAGCTGCTCAGGCTATTTTTCCCCTGGTTTCTTTTGTTGTAGCTTCTCCATCAGTCTTACATCTTTAGAAATATGTATATGATGTGTGTGACTGCTGCCTTACCGCATCCTCGTCAGGGTGTGACACATAACGGGAGTGATGGCTGACTAAGCACTCAGAATATTTCTTCCTTCTTTGTGTGCCGAGCGCTGTTTTTTCCCTGGCGAGTGGCATCTCTCGTGGCGACGGAGCCATCTTCAGACCTGGATATGAAATTGCAGTGACTGCAGGCAGCTTCTCTGCCTTTAAATCAGCCTTAAAGAGCTGCCCCATCCCTGGAGAGGGGCTCAGGGCCAGGTTGGATGGGGCTTGGAGCCCCTGATCCAGCGGGAGGTGTCCCTGCCCAGGGCAGAGGTGGCACTGGATGGGCTTGGAGGTCCCTTCCAACCCAAACCGTTACTATGGTTGTGGCTGCCCCATCCCTGGAGAGGTTCAGGGCCAGGTTGGATGGGGCTTGGAGCCCCTGATCCAGCGGGAGGTGTCCCTGCCCAGGGCAGAGGTGGCACTGGATGGGCTTGGAGAGCCCTTCCAGCCCAAGCCATCCTGTGATGAGTGCTGGTTGACCCTCAGAGCTGCTGGTCGCTGACTCCAGGTCCCTCACGCTCACCGTGTGACTTTGAACATTTGTGTGATAGCCAAGCCTGCCCTGGTTCCAAGCAGGGAGAAAACGGTGCTTGTTTCTGTTGACGTACAAGGGTCTCTGTAGCCATATGGCTGCTGCTGCCTTCGTTAAATGAAGGGGAAAGAAAAAAAAAAAAAAAAAAGAGGTGTGAGGTGCTACAGCTGGTTGGATCAAAGCCTGACGCTTGGAGTAGCAGCCATTCCCTGCAGGAACGTTTTAATTGCTGAGAACTCTCTCCCTTTCCTTTTTTAGGAGGGTTGTCCTTTTCCAAGCTGGAGAGCGAATCTGCCTGAGTGCTGAAGGCAGCAGAGTGGACGTGCTCTGACCAGGTACGTGCATGCAGCACCACAGAGCCTGGCAAAGCCTCCCTCTTGCCTCACACGTAGTTTTCCACCTCTTTGCATCCCTGACACCCCAGACCATGAGGTGAGCAGTGTGAATGTGCTAACAGCGTGTTCGGAGTTCGCTTAGGGAGGGTTTGAGAAAGGTAAGTGCCTAAGATTTATAGGATCATCAGAGAATCAGAATGGTTTGGGGTGGAAGGGACCTCACAGCCCATCCAGTCCCACCCCCTCCCACTGGCTCAGGGGCTCCAAGCCCCATCCAACCTGCCCTTGAGCCCCTCCAGGGATGAAACAGCCACCCCTGCTCTGGGCAACCTGTTCCAGGGCCTCATCATCCTCACAGCAAAACATTTCTCCCCAAGATCTCATCTCAATCTCCCCATCTTGTAGCACAAAACCATTCACCCTCATCTTATTCCTGCTGTCCCTGATCCAGAGCCCCTCCTCAGCTTTCCTGGAGCCCCTTTCAGTCCTGGAAGCTGCTCTAAGGCCTCCCTGGAACCTTCTCTTCTCCAGGATGAACAACCTCAACTGTCTCAGCCTGATCTTGTATGGGAGATGCTCAGGTCATCCCCATGACCCCAGAGGCTATTGCATCTGTGCTTGGATGCTTGTTCTAAATGGCCTTGTTTCCCTCTGCTGACTGATCCCCCCAGCACTATCACCACTCAGAATGTTCTCCTGGGTAGCCACAGTTCGTTATCTGCCACACAATTCCAGGGACGAGGATTGAGGTTTTGGTGGGATGCTCTCAAGGCACCTGCAAGGTTGTTATTCAAACCGACCTACCTTACCAGCAGCTCTTCCAGAGTACAATCTGTCAAGGAGGGGAGCATCAGCAGAGTCGCTTGGTGCCTCTATCGTGCCTGTTGGGCAGAAATTATTCTTTGAGAGATGCCAAGAGTGTGTTTGTTTGCCTTCCGAGTCCTCCCGTGGGGTTGGGTTTGGAGTCTCCTCGAGAGGGCAGTGTGTCCCTGGCAGCTGGAGCCCACAGCATCAGCTCCTTCTGCTCCAAATCAGTGCTCATCTCCAGAATGCTGAGAGAGCAGAAGTCCTTGAAGCCATTTGAAATGAGTAGTTGACTGGCAGGCTCGTTAGCAAATGCGTTGGGATCCGAGCATCACCATGTGACAGTCGGGGATGTGGCAGCGCTTCCCCTTGCCTCACTTTCCTAGAGATCATCCCCTCTCTGTCCCACTTGCGTCATTTTGCCCTACTTTTTGCACTTGGTGTCTCCTTCAGGAGGGGACGATGGTCGTGGGGTTGGTGTCGACCTTCGCTGTGAGTCAACCGGAGACTTAATTCAAACCATAAGGAACTGAGGAGAAAAACAACAAAAAAAAGGAAAACTAATGGAGGTTGTTCGATGTCACGTTTTGCCTCAGGGCTCCGAACGGGAAATGTTTATGCCGCTCTCCATCTCTAAAGCAAATTCTTCTCGCTGGAAAGACGGATTTGTATTGAAGTGAGGCAGCCGGCGTCTCTCCTCGTCCCAGTGGGCTCTGTCCCTCTTCAGGCCACTGCTGGGTTTGGGTCTTGTGTTCAGGACCTGTTTGTTAACCCTTGTGTTTGGTTCCACCAGGAGGCTCACGGCACTGATCTGTTATTTAGGAAGCAGTTTGTGATCCTGTCTAATTTCTTCAGTTCACAAAGCTAGATGAAAACACCTTTATTGGTGATTTAAACCTCGCGGAAGTGATGCTGCCCTGGCCCTGTGTATTGAGCTCTCTGCTTCCCTGGGTTCATCAAGTTGTTAAGTCATTTTACTAATTAACAGTATAGAATTGCTCGATAACCCCTGGAAGGTAGGGCACTTGCGTAATGTGAAAGCACATTGAAATAACCTCAAAAGTTTCTTTGAGGTAGAAACATCTCCCAGGAGAAACGTCCGCATTTCAAACCAAACTATTAACCTTGCACCTGAATCCTTCCTCAGGTTGTGTCTCCTTTTGCTTCTTGCTTTCCGTAAGGGCAGAATGAGATGAACTGAACTGATCTGGTAGGGAAAGGGGAAGAGATCCTTTCCCCGGAGAGTGGTTTGTAGCTGCTTGGAAGCAAGACGGAGCTTGTTGTTATAGTGGTGTGTGTGGTGGTTTTAGTGGTTTCAGGTCAACCAACTGTATCCTGGGGCTTTGCCAGAAGAAGTGAGGTTGCTGGAGGTGATTCTGCTCCATCTGGAGCCTCGTGTCCAGTGCTGGAATCCCCAAAGAAAGAAGGAGATGGAGCTGCAGCAAGTCCAGAGGACACCATGGTCTGAGGGCTGGAGCATCTCCTGTACAGGGACAGACTGGGAGAGCTGGGAGTGTTCAGCCTGGAGAATAAAAGGCTCTGAGGAGACCTTAGAGCAGCTTCCAGTATGGAATAGGGGCTCCAGGAAAGCTGGGAGTGCAGGGGCAGGATGAGGAGCATGGTTTTAAGCTGGAAGAGGGGAGATTGAGATGAGATCTTGGGGAGAAATCATAGAATCATAGAACAACCAGGTTGGAAGAGACCCATCGGATCATCGAGTCCAAATGTTTTGCTGTGAGGTGAAGAGGCCCTGGGTGCCCAGAGCAGGGGTGGCTGCCCCATCCCTGGAGGGGTTCCAGGCCAGGTTGGATGGGACTGGGAGCCCCTGATCCAGCAGGAGGTGTCCCTACCCATGACAGAGAGTGAGAGTGAGTGGGCTTTGAGGTCCCTTCCAGCCTAAACCATTCCCTGATTGTGTGATTCTGAATCGACAGCCTGGTGATGTTCGAGGCTTGTTATACTGGAACAGCTCCTGAATTGCTGGTGCAGCCTGTGACAAAGACTCCTTTACGCTGCTCAGCTGCTTGTCATAATATTTGAGTGCCGCTGCCTGTGTGCTTTTACAATGGTACTTCGGGAATGCTAAACCTCAGCGTCCCATCTGTGTTCCAAATAGCAAATACTCTGGTATTCACAGCGTAATGAATTCCCCCTTCCCTCTTCAGCTGGATACTCTTTCACCTCCTCTTCCTGTTTCCAGCAGTTGTCAGCTTGGTGTGCGTTTAAAAATTCCTCCAATTTTTAGGAGGTTGGCAGCGATAGAAACCCACTTCTGTCATGGGCTGGAGCACCTCAGCTATGAGGACAGGCTGAGAGAGTTGGGGGTGTTCAGCCTGGAGATTAGAGGGTTCCAGGGAGACCTGAGAGCAGCTTCCAGTATGGAAAGGGGCTCCAGGGAAGCTGGGAGTGCAGGGACAGGATGAGGAGGATGGTTTTGAGCTGGAAGAGGGGAGATTGAGATGAGATCTTAGGGTGAAACGTTTTGCTGTGAGGGTGAGGAGGCCCTGGAAGAGGTTTCCCAGAGCAGGGGTGGCTGCCCCATCCCTGGAGGGGTTCAAGGCCAGGCTGGATGGGGCTTGGAGCCCCTGATCCCATGGGAGGTGTCCCCGAACGGTGTGGGAGTGGATGGGCTTTGGGGTCCCTCCCAACCCAACCCATTCCGTGGCTCTTTTGTCGCTTCTTTGCCTGACAAAGGTCTTGAACTAATGTCATTACGTTAAAGCTGATGAGCATCCCTGGAGGAGAGCAGCACCTTGTGGCTGGTGTGATCTCTGGAGCAGCTGGAGACGTTCCCTACAGCTGGAAGGGCTGTTGAAGGCATCAGCTTTCTCTAGAAGTAAATATTTTTCAGTGCAGGCATCCAACTTTCTTGTTACTATTCTTAATCTGTCTTCTAAAAGCAGGAAAAGGTGATTTTGGGGGAATGAAAGTGAGTCGGAAAGTCCAGAAATGTGTCCCGTAGCAGGAGGCTGCTGGTGCCGTATCACATTTTTGTTCCGTTAGTGTTTGTACATTTCGTAAATCTGATTTTTCCAAGCGGCTTCAGGAAACTTGACATCCCAGAAGTAACATTTTTAAAAATAACTCTGTTTCTGCTGAAGCGAGTCCTGAGATTTCCATGTGCTGCTACCCCAAGGGCATTCCTGGCTCCCTGACATCTTGGAACTCCAACAAGATGCTGCTGCAGCAGGGTTGGATCCCCAAATATTTACTGAGGAATTAGCTTGTCCCTGTTTCTTGAAAGAATGAACTCCTGCGAATGGAATGCTGCTGGCTGCAGGCTGTGTTTGAATCTTTTTCCTCTTTTGCTCAGAGGGAAAACAAAGCCTGAGCAGGAATGTGTGATTGTGTAGGATCTGTCCCTTCCGAATGGCCTGGTTGCTCTGGGGGTTGCTCGGGGGCCGCTCAGGATGGTCGGGTGGGTGAACACAGTGCTGCTACCTGTGAGCTACCTGTGCTCACCTTGGCTCCTTCTCCTTGGATCCTTGAGTGTTGGAGACACTTCTCACTTGAACTCCAGCTGGGAATTACTCTGTGCAGGTTGTCCCATCCCTGGGGACATTCAAGGCCAGGTTGGATGGGGCTCTGAGCAACCTGATCTAGTGGATGGAAGGTGTCCCTGCTTCTGCAGGGGGTTTGGACTGGACAAGCTTTCAAGTCCCTTCCAACCGGAACCATTCTGAGATGTTTTGACAGGGCCGAGTGGTCTCGAGCTGCCCCGTCCCCCTCGTGAAGCCCCTGGTGTGTCGCTGCCGTTGTCCGTGGCGCTGGGGCCTGAGCTGCTTTGTTCTGCAGCTGCTCCTCATCTCTCCGCTCGGGGTTTGGCTTCACAGGAGCAGCTGCTGCTCAGACTTGGCCTTTGAAGGGACTTTAAAGTGACAAGTGTAGGAGCATGGGTCCCGTCAAATGATTTCTGTGGCCTTTGGGCTTGAAACACAGAGGCCTCGAGTTGGGAAGAGCTGCAGGACACCGGGAAGGCCCTTTCCTTGTCTCTCCTCCAAGCCTTCCCTTTTTAGGACTTAAAAATATGTTCCAGAGCAAAGTGCCAGAACAGGCTTCCTAGCAACTTCCCAATTAGCGATTTGCTTCCAAAAGCAAATGTGCCCCTGGCTGGAGCAGCTGTTACTTAGCAAAAATCCTGGGCCGTGTGCTGGAAAGTGGCAGGAGTTGTGTGGACAAGGGAAAAACAATCTGCTCATCCCTTGGAAGAGTTAATGGGGAAAAGCTGAACTTTACCATCTCTCCTTTTACCCTGGATATTTTGCACTGGTTGTCCCGAAGCGAAGGTTTGATAATGATTTGCTATTTATAGGTTCGTATTTTTAGAGACATGACACATCTACCTCTGCTCCAAGAACTTTTGTTATTACAGTACTAAGCAGCAGAGTTAATCCTGGCATTGGTTATCCCATGAAGGTGGTTTAATTTCCAGTGAGATCCGACCGGCTTCGCCTCCAGGAGTGTGTTTCTCTCCCTTTAATGCATCAGCACCGGGGGGACCTGAACTTGTGGTGTGGGTCTGTGCCTTGCTCGGAGAGCATGAGGAGACACCGTGTGCTGTGCAGCAGGTCACTGCCTCACGGAGCTGCAGCTCCGCTCTGAATCATCGTCTTGTGCTGATGCATCGCGGAGTTGGCTCCTCACCCGTGGGTCAGAACTACCTGTGGTGATGCTTCAGTTTAACCCTGTGATACAGCATGAACTTGATTACAGGTCCTTGATTACGGATCATCGAATCACGGAATGGTTTGGGTTAGATGGGACCTCAAAGCTATCCAGTGCCACCCCTGCCACACCTCCCTGTGGATCTGGGTTATCCAGGCCCCATCCAACGTGGCCTTGAGCCCCTCCAGGGATGGGGCAGCCAGGACTTCTTGGGCCAACTGGTGCCAGTGCTTCACCACCCTCACAGGAAAACATTTATTCCTAGTATCTCATCTCAATGTTCCCTATTTCAGCTGAAAGCCATTCCCCCTTGTCCTAGCCCTCCCCAGCTTTCCTGGAGCCCCTTTCAGTCCTGGAAGCTGCTCCAGGGTCTTCTCCCCGTAGCCTTCTCTTCTCCAGGCTGAACAACCCCAACTCTCTCAGCCTGATCTTGTACGGGAGGTTCTCCAGCCCTCAGATCATCTCCGTGGCCTCACCTGGACTCGCCCCAACAGCTCCGTGTCCTCCCTGTGCTGAGGACTCCAGAGCTGGACTCAGGGCTCCAGGTGGGATTTGAGCAGAGCAGAGGGTCAGGATCTCGTGCCTGGTGCTGCTGCTTTGGACACAGGCCAGCACCCAGTTGGTTTTCCGGGCTGTGAGCTCACGTTAAGCTTGCAGGCATCCACCAAGCATCTTCAAAGGAGCCTTTTGCTATTTGACAGCTTCGTTTTCCATGAGCTGTGCTGCATTACCTCATGGTGCTGAGCAAGGTGGCATCATCCGCTGGGCCAGAGCTCCGTCTCAGCCCTGTGCTGCTAGCTGGGCTGCTTGGCAGAGCAAGACTTTCTTCATCAGGGGGAACAGTGAGGCTGTTCTGCACAAGCCACACGCTGCCTGGCTCTGTCTGTCCTAAAATGCACGAGAGTCTTGAGCGCTTGAAGTCTTTAGGCTAGATTTAGGCTGGAGATTAGGAAGAAGTTTTTCACAGAAAGGGTCATTGGAATAGGCTGCCCAGGGAGGTGGTTGATTCCCCTTCGCTGGAGGTGTTTAAGGCACGAGTGGATGAGGTCTTGAGGGACTTGGTTTAGTGTTTGATAGGAATGGTTGGACTAGAAGATCCGATGGGTCTCTTCCAACCTGGTTGTTCTATGATTCTTTGACAGTGAAATGAGCAGCCTGCAGCCTACAGTCAGCTGGTAGAGCCTGTACAAACACATTATTTCCTCGTTCTTACTTTAAAACCCCAAGTCAGATCATCAAGGATGGTTCACACTGACCTCCAGCTGCAGAGGTGGTCGGGATTGTGTCTTGTTCACCATATGAATGTGGCTTCCTAGATTTTTATGCTTTGCCCTGTGTGCAGACATTCTTTAAAAATCCTAAGGACTCAGAACACAATTGCAGGCACTCGCTAGAGAAGGAGAAGTTTGAGCCTTTCATGCTTAAATTCTCTTTAATTTCTAATAGAATTTAAATAGAATTTTTATTAATCACAGTAGGAATAGCTGATAGTATCAGCCGCCTGCCCACTCCAGGATCTGCTGGATCTTGGAGTGTTGGTGGGAAATGCAGTAAGTTCCTCCTGCCGATGAGCTGGAAGATCCTCGTGGAAAGGCTCTTCCTGCAGCGACTGCCTCCCCCGGCGTTCCCAGCCCCGCAGGCTCTGGGGTGGGCTGGGAGGGATGCTCTGGCTTCCTTTGAGCCTTGCCCTGGCTTTGAGGGAACGTTGGCAGCCGCCAGCTCCGGCCCTGGGAGATGCTTTGCATTACCAACTGTTGCCGCTTCCAGTTAGTTCGGAAAGGAATTCCCCCCCTGGCTGCCCACACTCCTGCCAAGGTATCTCTTAAAGTGCCTGAGTTTGCTTTGCCTGCCACTTGTGTGTTTGCAGAGCGAGGGGGTCCTGGCCCAGGACACGGGGCAAAAAGCTCCCAATAGGACAGGGGTTTGTCCCAGACCTGTTGGTGGGATTTAGGCTGGAGATTAGGAGGAAGTTTTTCACACAGAGGGTCATTGGGCATTGGAATAGGCTGCCCAGGGAGGGGGTTGATTCCCCTTCCCTGGAGGGGTTTAAGGGTCGGGTGGATGAGGTCTTGAGGGAGGGACTTGGTTTAGCGTTTGATAGGAATGGTTGGACTAGAAGATCCGATGGGTCCCTTCCAACCTGGTTGTTCTATGATTCTATGATTTCCAGGATGAGTAGAAATGCTCTGAGTCTTGCACAACGACTTTTCGGTTCCCTGTGCAGGCTTTGTTGCCGGCGAGCGTGCAATATCCGCCTGGAGGAAATTGCGTCTCGCTTATCGGCTGCAGGGAAGGGCACAAGTGGGAGCTGGGGGAGCATCCGCTGGGGCTGTCCACACACCCAGAGGTATGTGCTAAACAGCCAGCGCTGTACTTGCTGTACCCAGGCCCAGCTGCCTTTCCGCAGACCTTTCGCCAGCTGGGAAGTGCGGCCGATGGATGAGTGGCAGCCCGAGCGCCCCAACGCGTTCACCTCCTTGGCTCCAGCCCTCTTGTTTGTGGTGTCAGTAAACAGGAGTGTACGCGGTCACGCTCGGCGAGCTCGGTCCTGCTGCTGCATATCGTGTTCTTTACCTTTGCACTGGGAGAAGCGTGGAAGGAAGGAGGGGGCAGAGTTTATTCCAGCAGGCTGAGGTCAGGCTTGTTTTCCTGCTTTGAGCAAGAACAGACCAGCCCCTGGAGTCGGATTCCGCAAGCCTATAAACAAAAGGCTGGTTTCTGCGGAAAGCCGAGGATGGTGCTGTGTTCAGCTGGAAACTAACTGGCTTGTTTTTTCCCCTGCTGCAAAGTGTACTCCGTGTGCCAGCTTCCAGCTCAAAAGTCAGCGCAGGAGAAACGCTGCTGGTGTTACTGGGGCAGGATTTGGAGAGGTGGGGGGAGCTGGGAAGGGGCTTCTGGGCAGGGTTTGGCTACAGCCAAATCCTTATCCCTGCACCCCCTGACCCAGAGCCTCTCCCCAGCTTTCCTGGAGCCCCTTTCAGTATTGGGAAGGTGCCCTGAGGTCTCCCCCAAGCCCTCTCTTCTCCAAGGAGGTGTTTCCATCGCAAGGAGACGCAGTTCCTCCCTCTCCATCCAGCATGGGTTGAGCAGCCTCCCTAGATCTGGGGTGCGATGGGTCTGGAGCACTTGCAGCCCTCACCTCTTCCCACACAGGCCTGTCTGCCTCTTCTAAGGGAAGAAAAATTAAGATTGCTTTCCCAATATCCTGCTAATTGCTAAAAGAGGCGAACCTGCCCCCAGTAAATCACAGGCTGCAGCCTTCAGCTGCCACCCCTGCCCCCCCCGGATCTCCTCACTATATATGATTTCATAGCATGAAAAAATGATTACAGCTTCTAAATCGCAAACAGGTTTAAATAGCAAGTAGCTTGGCCCCATGAAGTATGTGCAGTTGTTTAAGTGTCTCTGTAAGAGCTGGTAAATGCCAAACTGCCACAGGGCTCAGCGCCGGCTCCGGGAGGGGGCTCAGCGCCTCCTGCGCACACAAGGGACCCAAACCCACCTCTCAACTAAATGAGGTCTTGAAGCTCTACCAGAAGTCAAAACTTGACATTACAGACACTGTATTTCGATTATTGTTCTTCCTCAACCTTTGCAAATGAGACAGTTGAGCTTGTTCAGCCTGAAGAAGGTTTTGGGGAGATCTTAGAGCAGCTTCCAGGCCTGGAAGGGGCTCCAGGGGAGCTGGAAGCACAGGGACAGGATGAGGAGGATGGTTTTGAGCTGGAAGAGGGGAGATTGAGATGAGATCTTGGGGAGAAATGTTTTGCTGTGAGGGTGAGGAGGCCCTGGAACAGGTTGCCCAGAGCAGGGGTGGCTGCCCCATCCCTGGAGGGGTTCAGGGCCAGGTTGGATGGGGCTTGGAGCCCCTGATCCATGGGAGGTGTCCCTGCCCGTGGCAGGAGTGGGACTGGATGGGCTGTGAGGTCCCTTCCAACCCAAACCATCCTGTGATGGGAGTCGCAGAATGTGCTGCTCCTGTGGATGCGTTTTCCAATGTTTCTGGGTTTTTTTTGTGCTGCTGGTGCTGTTTTTCAGCTCCACAGTCCCGTCCATTTCTCTTGCCCCTCTGCAACTCTTTATTTTGGGCAGGCCGTGCCCCTTAGTCAACAAAATCCCCTGAACTGGATCCCTTTGAGTTTATTGCTGAACCCTGAGCCGAGCTCGGAGCTGCCTGTGCTGCTTCAGCAGGAATGATCGCAATGAGTGAGGCCTCAGCTCTGGCATTTGCTATTCTGGGCTGAGAGGGACGTGTGAGCTCCTCTCCACCTGCTCTGCCCCAGCAGAAGCTGCCACAGAGCCCACAGGCTGCTCAGGGAGAGCACACAGATGATGCTGTGGAAAAAAAGGGACTGGGAGAGAGCAGCGATGAACTTGGGGATCCTGGAGGGAGGGAGCAGCGGAGATGGACCAAGAGCCTTTCTGAGGCCAATTCACAGAATTGTTTAGGTTGGAAAAGACTATTAAGAACATTGAGTCCAACAATAAAGCCACCACTGCCAACTCCAGTGCTGAATCGTGTCCCCAAGCTCCTCATCCACACGGCTTTTGCCTCCCTCCTGGGACAGGGACTGCCCCACTGCCCTGGGCAGCCTCTCCCAGTGCTTGACAACCCTTGAATGAAGTAATATTTCTCAGTATCCGAACTAAACCTTCGCTGGTGCAACTCGAGGCTGTTTCTTCTTGCCCCATCGCTTGTTCCGTGGGAGCAGAGTCCGACCCCTGCCTTGCTTTAGCCTCCTTTCCGTGCCCTGTGGGGAGCGATGAGGTCTCCCCTCAGCCTTCTCTTCCCCAGATCCCCTCTTCTCCAACCCCTGAGGTGTTTGCACTTTACCCCATGCTCTGTTTTCTCCTTAAACAAGTTCTTCTCTCTCATTCTAAGGGTTTTCCCCTTGCTCTCCCCTTCAAATGTGTGTGGACAGCGAGCGTTTCCCACTCCTTTTTGGAAGCCAATGTTTGTGAGAGTTGCTGCCCTCAAAAAGAACTCCCCCCAAAATTCAATATTCGTTTTAAAATGACTGTTTTGGCACAAGGGCTGCTCCTCGTCCTTTGATTTACTGAAATCAGAGGAAGATGGAGGTGAAAAGGGCAAAGCGAGCATGGTCTAAAACCCAGTGGAGAGCAAATGACGTGAGTTTTGCTCCTTTAAAAAAAAAAAAAAAAAAAAAAGTTGTTTGTGTTCGGTAAGTGGAGAAAACAAGTGGGGTTGGATTTCAGCTCAGATAGATTCTTGGAATGAATCCACAGCTCTCGCTCCCAGCAGCTTCCAGTCGAGTGTGGCGATGATGGGGCTGGTGGCGATGGTTGAGCAACACTTACTGGTAAGCAGGAAGGAGGACGTCCTGCGGAGCCGTGTGCTGAGGAGCATCCCCACAACTCCAACAGCCGAGCACGGCTTGTTTTTCCTCATGACCAGCTCATCCCTGGACCTTTTATTTTTGTGCTTGTGTCTTGAAATCGAAGCTTGTGTCTGTGTTCAGCCAGGACTCTGCGAGCTGCCAGGCTGAAACCACGTTCTGCGGCTTTCCCTCTTGAAATAAAGAGGTGCAGGCACCTCTCCCACTACGGACACGCAGCGTCTGCTGATGTAGTCCAGTTCTTCCATCCCTGCAGTGGGATCTGGAGCAGAATATCCCAGTGAGCTCCCATCCCGTAGCTGCAGGGTTCGTTATCTCCGGTTCGAGATGTGAAATACATTCACATCCAGTGTCTGAACTGCACAGTGTGACCACCAGGTCGTGCCTCTTTGTTATAAACACGAGGGAAAACGAGTTCCTTGTCAATCAGAGAATAGTTCAGGTTGAAAAGACTTTTCATAGAATCATAGAATCACAGAATCACCAGGTTGGAAGAGACCCACCCGATCATAGAATCATAGAACAACCAGGTTGGAAGAGACCCACCCGATCATAGAATCATAGAATCATAGAACAACCAGGTTGGAAAAGACCCACCCGATCATAGAATCATAGAATCATAGAACAACCAGGTTGGAAGAGACCCACTCGATCATAGAATCATAGAATCATAGAACAACCAGGTTGGAAGAGACCCACCGGCTCATCGAGTCCAACCATTCCCATCAAAATATTTTAAGATCATCAAGGGCAGCACCTAACACAGCACTGCCAGCTCCACCACTAACCCGTGTCCCTCAGCGCCACATCCTCACGGCTTTGAAATCTCCCCATGGATGGGGCCTCCCTCACCACTCTCCTAACGCTCGTTTGAGGTGGTGTGAGCACAGAACAGCTCCGTGTGTCTCTTGTGTGCGTCAAAATGAAGATGAAACGCAGGAAAACTCAAACAAATCAATGGTAGTTTGTAAATGTAGCTGGGACATCCAGTCCCTCAGTGTGGAAAATTACCATAACACCAGAGAACTCCTGTGTTGCACTAATTAGTGAATTCAATATTGTTATGATAACATTACAGTTAATGGAGTCAAATGTATTGTTCCAAGTTATAAGTTTGTTGATAATCCACGTGTGGTAGAGCAGTGATGGATCTCCTGAATTCCTCTCCTTTCCAGAGGCAACCCTAGCTGGGATCCCCGGCAGCAAACACACCCTGCGAGACGTCAGCCACCTCTGCTCCGCTGCAGGAGAAAGGTGAGTGAGGAGAACTCTGTCCTCGTGGAACCTGCGTCATTTCCTCATTGGTTTCCCTTCACCTGATGGTTTGATTTCACCTGTGTCAACAACTCCATCAAGAGATGCTGAGTGTCTGTGGTGGGAGAGTTGTCTGCACTTTTGTATCTTGGGGGTGATGCTGGAACCCCCATGGTCGGTCACTGTGCTGTGGTGCTTGCCCAGATACGTTACCTGTTCCCAGGTGAGCTTCTCGTCTGACTCGTGGTGCTCTGGCTGCTCCGACTCTCATCAGACCCTTGATGCAAGGGCTGGTGATTACTCGCTGCCCACAACGTTCTGCCTCGTTATGTAACCGTAATCCACTGCCTTAATTAGGGAAGGAGATGTGTGGATTCCAACGAGGACACGTCCCTTTGAGTCAGAGGCGTGAGGTGTGGGGGCAGCTCGGGAGCCCAGGGAAGCAGCAGGTTTTGCTGTAGCTGATGATGAAGCTCAGTTTCCTTTTTTGCTGTTGCTGGAACGATTCTGTATTACAAACACTCTGTATATCGGTGGGTTTGCTCTGCTCTGGAATATCGTGTGCCGACAACATCCATTCCTCTCCCTGCCCTCTAAGCAGAGGCAGGAGGTTCAGCCTGGGGGTTACTCGCCGCTCCTGTGCTGTTCTCTCTCGGCTTTGGCGTCACCTTGATCCCAATTTCTGGAAGTACACGATGACCGTAATGATTTTTGTCCATTCTGCTGAGGGCAGCTCTTGCAAATCACCTTCTATTCCATTAAAATTATTAAATCGTCGGTTCCAATCTTCCCCTACACCAACAATCAACACTAACACATTGTCTGCTAGGGCTGACTAACAAATCCTGTAATTAGTAATCTCCAGTTAATGAAGGAGTGTGGTGATTAAAGCGTCATGACTGCTCTGTAGGAGAAATAAGTTAAATATCAGTTGTGCTGCTTTAAATTGCCCAGAGCTCTGTGTGATCTCAGAGCTCGGAATCCATCGGTACTGCTGCTCTACAAGTTTCAGGAGAGTTTGTCCGTTTTGATGATATTTTTCTCTCTCTGCTCCCAAGTACGATATTTAAATTTGATTTAAGTTGGAATCGTGCCTGAAGCTGTAGGTTCACCTCCTATCAAGCCTCCCTGACCTCACTGGCACCAGACGAGTCAACTTCAGGGTGGTTGAAGGAAACGACGGTGAGAGAAAAGTGGCATTTGATCTGCACTGACTTCCTAGGAACATTGAATCGTGGAATGGGTTGGGCTGGAAGGGACCTCCAAGCCCATCCAGTGCCACCTGCCCTGGGCAGGGACACCTCCCACGGGATCAGGGGCTCCAAGTCCCATCCAGCCTGGCCTGGAACCCCTCCAGGGATGGAGCAGCCGCCTCTGCTCTGGGCAACCTGTTCCAGGGTCTCCCTGACCTCACAAGAAAACATTTCTGCCTAAGATCTCATCTCCATCTCCACTCTTTCAGCTCAGAATCGTTCCCTCTCTTCCTATCCCTGCCCAGAGCCTCTCCCCAGTTTCTCCCACTCCCTGCAGCCTCTTTCAGCACTGGAAGCTGCTCTGAGGTCTCCCTGCAGCCTTCTCTCCTCCAGATTGAACAAGCTCAGCTCTCACAACCTGTCAGATCTCAGCTTCTCCAAGATCCCCCCAAAGCATTCTCCCTCCTCCAAAGCTGCATCAGCCTGACCGACTTCTCCCCACAGTCCCAACCGGACGTCCAACACCTCCTGCCCCTTCAATTCCGACACAGAAAGGAGCGACGCTTCTGGTGTTTGAAATCCGGCACCTTTGATCTAAAGATAATCCAGCTCTAGGGCAGAATATGTGAGCGAGGGACCGTTCTCAGCTACGGGTTGGTCATCTCCCTGAGCTGGAGTTCCTGTACCTGCTGTTTCGCGCCCGAGACAGGAAAGATGGGATTTCATAAAGGGATTGCTGGTGCACGGAGGGACTTGGGAGGCGCCACGGAAAGCGCTTGTGCCGAGTGTGACACTGTGAAGACAGAGGTGACCCGAGAAAGGCGATCCCCTCCCTATCTCCCTGGGAAATTCTCAGCCCCTGAGTGTTCCCAGCAGCGAGAGATACCGTTTCCTTGAAAAGACTGAAAAGATTCCCAAGCATTTCGTAGAAGCAGCTGCACAAAGTCAGCATCTGCCGAGCAGCAGGGCCGCGATGGACAAATGTGCTGTGGTCAGACCCAGCGGCTCCGCGGCACAGGTGGTGCCAGGACCTGCCAGCACCAGAGCTCACAGGGGAAGGACAAAGTGGTGTGAAAACTGCTTTGGAAAGAGAAGCAGTAGGAACTCGCTGATGAAGAGCTGAGCAGGGAGACCTTGGAGCAGCCTCCCAGGGCTAAAAGGGAAGAAGGGAAGGTGTCCTTGCCCGCAGAGAGGGGGTTGGAACTGCGTGGGTTTTAAGGTCCCCTCCATCCCAATCCATTTAATGATCTCTGTGAATCTCAAGCCAGTTGCTTTGTGTTTTGGGGTGTGTTGCAGGAAGGCTTTGGGAGGTGGAAACGGTGACAAATTGGAATCATAGAACAACCAGGTTGGAAGAGACCCATCGGATCATCGAGTCCAACCAAATCGCACACCTGTGTGGCTTTTGGGTGCCTTAATCTTGTAAAAGATTCCTTTGATAGGAACGGTTGGGCCCGGTGATCCGGTGGGTCTCTTCCAACCTGGTTGTTCTGCGATTCTATGATTCTAAACCCCAATTTAGTGGGAAAAGCTGCATCTGGAGCTGCCGCCTGCAGTGAGCGGCTCTGAACCGCAGAGGTCTCTGTTCAGCCACCTAAACCTGTCTCTCAGTCTGGAGAGCTGTTGTTATGCTGTGTGGCCCTTTAATATTAAATAATGCTTATATGTTTTAATAAACTAGACTGTTCGGCTGCCGCTGCTTTAATTGCAGCGACAGCGACCGGTGTGGTCCAACCAGCCCAACGGGACGAGGAGCTGCAGGGACACGGCTCCTCGCAGGTCTCCCTGGAGCACTTGGAAGAGTCAGCTTGGGCTCTGCAAGGAGCAGGATGGATTTTCTTGCTGCTTTTAGCCCCATTACTGAGCAGTCCTGACCCAGAGCTGCCTCTACACGTGTGTTTCGGGGGTTTCGGGGTGGGGGTGTTGGCAGACGGCAGCAGCCTGCCCTGTTATTTCTGGCCAGGAGATTCCTCGGTCCCCTGGATTCAACACCACAGTCTAGACGAACTGACAGACAGGATTCCTCTCCCGTTAGGTAAGCCAGATGGAGACGCCCATTATGCAGATTCCCAGCCGGAGCGTCCGGCTCCAACAGCTTTCAAATTCTCTAAATAAGGTGCTGTTTGTACAGAAATTTGGAGCGAGGCTTTGGGTAGCGCTCGGCTGCCGTCTGCCCTCTCGGCACCGTGTTCTCTTTGAAGGCAGCTGATCAGCACAGACGGAGCACATTCTGCCCTCAGCAGCTGCCCAGATGTGGAGCAGCTGGAGGAGGCGAGATGCATAAAGAGAGCGAACGTTGGTCAAATAAGAAACTTCATAGAATCATAGAACAAGCAGGTTGGAAGAGACCCATCGGATCATCGAGTCCAACCATTCCTATCAAACACTAACCCATGTCCCTCAGGACCTCATCCACCCGTCCCTTAAACACCTCCAGGGAAGGGGAATCAACCACCTCTCTGGGCAACCTGTTCACGGCCAGAACCTCCTGTCTTGGTGGCTGCAGAGTTGTGTGTGCAGTCTTAGGGCTGTAAATATAACATCATGACACAAACAGGACAGGCATTTAAAGCTCTTGCTCAGGGAGGGCAGGGATAGAACGAAGAGGAACGGTTTTGAGCTGAAAGGGGAGATTGAGGTGACATCTTGGGGACAAACGCCCAGAGCAGTGGTGGCTGCCCCATCCCTGGAGGGGTTCAAGGGCAGGTTGGATGGGACTTGGAGCCCCTGAGCCAGCAGGAGGTGTCCCTGCTTGTGTCAGGGGTGGCTCTGGGTGGGTTTTGAGGTTCCTTCCAACCCAACCCATCCCATCACTCAGTGCTCTTTTGGTTTCTGAGCAGAAGGTCTGCATCTTGGTGCACAGAAGGGTCAGAGCCTACAGCGACTCGGTGCCTTTCCCTGTCAGACTGCCCTGTTTGGTGCCTCGTGTCACTCAAGCCCTTCGTGTCCTGGGCTGAAGGAGCAGGGGAGTTGATCACCAGTGATTGTCCAAAGGGGCTGGAAACGTCTGTGGCATTTTCACTCTTTCTTTTTTTACGCACAAATTAAAGGAGCCTTTGAGGCTGCTGCCTGCTGGCTCCTCCTCGCAGCGCTCGAGGCTCTTGTCATCTACTTGTTGCATGAGCACTAATTTCTGAGCACTTAGTCTTTCTTCAGATGCTTTCTAATGTGGTTCTGCAGCTCGTATCTGTCCTCCTGCCCCAGTCTGAAGCCGCTTTGATTTCTTCAAGCCTCAGAACACACAGTTTGACACAAAGAGCTGGGAAGAGATGACCGGAGGCTTAATAAGATGCTTGTTGGGTTGGTATCTGGCAGCCAACCCGCATTCAAATTGCTGTTAGTGCTGCACCGTGATCACATCTCTGCTCGAGAAAACATTGGAAAGCTTCCTAATCCTGAATTCACTGCACAGGCACGTGATTTACTGGGAGGCAGCTTGAATGCGCCGCAGAATGGTTCATAAATACCTACATGGCCTAATATTAGATAATGGAAAAACAAGCACAGCAGCGGTTTTGTCGGTTCTCTTCGTGGTGGCCCCGCGGCCGACCCGGTGGCCTCGCTGTTTGTGCCACCAGTGCCAGCCCCGATGCTCCGATTCCCCACGAAAAGGAGAAAGGCTTTGTTTTTAAAATGCTGATGTTACTCCTGGTTTACTGAGCGTTGTTTGTTTTGGGGCAGAGTTCAGTCTCTAAAGGACACTTTTAGCTGTTTCCAAGGGGAACAATAATACGGCGTAAGCTGGTGTGGAGGGGGATGTTGACAACCAGGAGAGATCCTTCGCCCTTTGCTGTTGTCATGGCGCTGAGGGGAATCTCCCTTCCCGTCCTGCAGGATCCTGTCCCGTCCTGTGAAGATTTGTCCTTCATCCTCTCTGTGCTGAGCCCTGGTTCGTGCTTCGTGCGTTGCAGCTCGTTACCGTCCCCGGTCACTCGGTTGGACTCGATGATCCGATGGGTCTCTTCCAACCTGGTGGTTCTGTGATTCTGTGATTCGTTGCTATCCCTGGTCACTCTCATGCTCAGCGCGTTGCAGGTCGTTGCTGTCCCCGGTCACTCGATTGGACTCGATGATCCGATGGGTCTCTTCCAACCTGGTGGTTCTGTGATTCTATGATTCGTTGCCGTCCCCGGTCGCTCCCGTCTCTGTGCGTTGCAGCTCATTTCTGCCCCTGGTCACTCTCGTCTCTGCGCGTTGCAGCTCATTTCTGCCCCTGGTCACTCTCGTCTCTGCGCGTTGCAGCTCATTTCTGCCCCTGGTCGCTCCCGTCTCTGCGCGTTGCAGCTCATTTCTGCCCCTGGTCACTCTCGTCTCTGCGCGTTGCAGCTCATTTCTGCCCCTGGTCACTCTCGTCTCTGCGCGTTGCAGCTCATTTCTGCCCCTGGTCGCTCCCGTCTCTGCGCGTTGCAGCTCATTTCTGCCCCTGGTCACTCTCGTCTCTGCGCGTTGCAGCTCATTTCTGCCCCTGGTCACTCTCGTCTCTGCGCGTTGCAGCTCGTTGCTGTCCCTGGTCACTCTCGGTGACTCGGTTGTGTCCAGCAGGTCGAGGGAGGCGACTCTGCCCCTCTGCTCCCCTCTCCTGAGCCCTCACCTGGAGCCCCGTGTCCAGTTCTAAATATAAATACATGTAAAAGTGCCTAAAGAGCACTCACTTTAGATATTTTTATCTAGTTTCCCATCCCGGCTGCCGTCTGGCTGGGCCTGCATTCCTCAGCCCTGAGGCCAACATTCCTCCGCTCCTCTGCCCTGGCTCATTTGTTTAGGATTTGTTTAAATTTCGAATCCCAGAATTGTCTCCAGGTCACTTAAGCTCCCAGACACCTTTATGAGCTGTACAGCCCCCACCCTCTGGCGTTTCCAATCTTATTTGTGCTTATTCAAAAGTAAATTGGCAACTTTGGGTGGCTGCACTTCACTGGAATTGAGCTGGAAGCCCCAGATGCCATTTGATCGAGTAAAGGCAGTTGCAGTTTGCTCATTAGACACTCAATTTCTGTTAAAATCTGACAGGAAATTTAGAATCGGAGTCTCAGAATGGTTTGGGCTGGAAGAGACCCTGAAAGCTCACCTAGTTCCACCTCCTCCCACTGGATCAGGGGCTCCAAGCCCCATCCAGCCTGGTCCTGTGCCCCTCTCCGCTCTGGGAATGCAGCAGCTCAGCTGTGAACTCTTCTTTCTCTACAAATCAGTTGGTTTGTAATTCCAGCCCCAAGACACTCGTGGTGGTGGTCGTGTTCCGAGCTGCCCGAGACCATGGATGTGATGTGTGCAGGAGGGAGAGCCGAACCAGTGATTGCTTTGGATATTGAGCTTCTAAACTTGATGTACCTCTCTGCTTTTGACCTATTGCCTGATTTGTTTTTGCTGCTGTTGGATGGAGATGGACAATCCTCGTCCCCAGGTCAGAGCGACCCTTGTGTGGGGAAAAGAACCAAACCAGCCCCAAAAGACAGGTAGGACATCCAATTCCTCAGTGGAATTTGGTGGAATCCTGAGCTCAGCTCGGCTCCAACCCGGGCTGGAAGCACCGAGACAGCAGTGCTGGAATTCTTCATGTTTTTAAATGAGAAGTAAGTAGGTTGTTACTAATCTGGGCTTTGTGTGTAACCGTGAGGACACGGCCAGGACCGTGCCCAGCGCAGTAAATCATTGATCTGAAAGAAACAGGCACTCCCAGTACACACAAGCAAAGAACTTGAACTTGCCTTGGACACCTCCCATGTGAACGTTACCGTAGCCGAGTGATGAAATGTAATCGATTCTTGGCACTTGGAAGCATCCGAGCAGGGCTCTGACCGTTAGCAGCCGGGGGCTGGACGCCGCCTGATCAACCGCACGATGTCGTCTGTGCTACGAGCATCTTAGACCTGAGTCCTCTTGGGCTTTGCTGCTTCAGGGCTGCACCAAAGGGAAGGTAGAGTCATAGAACTGTGGGAAGGTTTGGGTTGGAAGGGACCTCACAGCCCATCCAGTGCCACTCCTGCCCTGGGCAGGGACACCTCCCACGGGATCAGGGGCTCCAAGCCCCATCCAACCTGGCCCTGAGCCCCTCCAGGGATGGGGCAGCCACCCCTGCTCTGGGCAACCTGTTCCAGGGCCTCCTCACCCTCACAGCAAAACATTTCTGCCTAAAATCTCATCTCAATCTCCCCTCTTGCAGCTGAAAACCATTCCCCTCATCCTGTCCCTGCGCTCCCTGCTCACGATCCCCTCCCCAGCTTTCCCGGAGCCCCTATTCCATACTGGAAGCTGCTCTAAGGTCTCCCTGCAACCTTCTCTTCTCCAGGCTGAACACCCCCAGCTCTCTCAACCCTTCCTTGTACAGGAAGATGCTCCAGTTCAGCTTTTCACTGGTCCAGCCTGGAGACACTCATTTTGGTGAGATCTGGTGGTCCAGATCACAACCCTCAGTGATGTTGCTGCAGGTAGCCCCAACCGTGGCCACGACTTTGCTTCTATCCACACCACCTGTTCAGAATAACTCTGTGGAGCATCTGCAGAACACAAGAAGCCCTCAGGAAGATGGGGACAGGCAACAGCATCCACCAAATTGCCTTATAAAGCATTGCTCCAGCTGCAGAGCTCTGCCAGCAGGAGTGGCCTGGCCCTGCCAGTAATTCCTCTCCGTTCCCTGCTCCTGCTGCCAAAGTCACACCCACTGCGCCCGGATCGATGCCGAGCCCCGAGGCTGCCAAAGACCTGCAAGAGATGGATTTTTTTTTATTTTTTTTTTTGCCTGACTTTGAAACAAGCGTCTGGAGACAGGGAGAGGGAAACTGCAGAGCAGCCGGGAAGGGCGCTTGCTGCCAGATTTAATGCTCTTGCAACCAGGCCCTGAGACAAAAGGAGACGCTTCTGTAGTGTCTGAACAACCCTCGCTGCCCCTTCTCCTTGGTTTCAGGGTGGAAAAAGCCCCCACGAGTCACACAAACTGCTTTTATGAGCCTTTGCCTCTGTAAACCAGTCCTGGTCTTCTTAATTTTCCTTTCACCCATCAAGGAAAGTGCCTAGAAACCAATTGAACTGCTGGTTTGTGTGGGACAGCAGCTGAACACCCAAGTGGTTCTTTGAGCTCTAGAAGGAATATTTTACTCTTTTCTGAACTATTACACTTGAACTGAGCACAAAACGAACCCCTCGGTACGAGTAGGACATTAAGGGGCTGGAGCATGTCTGGAGAAGGGAACAGAGCTGGGGAAGGGGCTGAGGATCAAGTGTGAATAGGTCATTGAGTGGGGAAGGGGCTGGAGAACAGGGGTTGTGGGAGCAGCTGAGGGCCCTGGGGCTGTTTAATCTGGAGAAGAGGAGGCTGAGTGAGGCCCCATCGCTCCCCGGAGCTTGTGGAAAGGAGGTCTGGGGGCTCAGACGTCACGACCACGTTCTTCATCTTCTGTAGTTTAACCTTCCATTCAGCAAAACCAGTGGCTTAGTCTGCAAATGTGTGATGCGGGTGGTCGAGATAAGCTGCGACGCAAACCCTCAGGTTGTCTGAGCAGGGGGGTTGCTGGCTGGCTCCTCACTGGCCATACCCGAGGGTGTGTTTGGTGGGATTTAATGGTCTGAAATGATCTCGGGGCTTTTGACGATGTCGTGTGAGATCTTACCAATGATCCACGGAGGAATAATGGTTAAGTGCTGCGTGTGGCAGGGGCTGGTGTGACGGGGCTGCCGCTCCTTGTGCAAGCACATTTCCAGCTTTATCAGCGTCGACAGGAATCCTGTCTCCTCTGTGACAAACACTGTTTTCTGTCTGGGTCTGAGTGCTTCGCTAGGATTTGCGGCGGCTGTTTTCCCAAGGTCCTGCAGGAGCCTGGGGGCAGAGAGAAGGGCCCAGGCCGCAGCCTCCAGCTCTGTGGTTTCCCCTCCAGCCTCCTCTTCCTCACGGCTCCCGCTGCAGCCCTCAGGCAGAGGGCGAGAGTGACTTACTCAGAGGACCCACTTGTTTTTTAGCTACGGCCTGTGCCTCTGCAGAACGAGACATGACAACTGTTCTCAGTTCTTGCTCAGCGAGCAGGGAACACTGTAATCCTGGGAGGAGGCTGCACAAAACCAGGCTGTTCCGCCGCATTCCCGGAGCTGCTGCTCCCCGAGTCAGCCCGGCAGGTGGATTTGTACCATTTCTAGTGCTCGTGTTTCAAAAAGACCCTTCCAAAGGCAACAGCCCCTGCTTGGAGTTGAATTGCGTTTGGAACAGAACAGGACTTACAGTTCTGCACTTCTAAATTGAACTCAGCGAGGAGCTCAAGGCGTTTTCTTAGGCACTCGTCCAGCTCCACTTAATGACACCTGATTCTCCACAAGGTCCCTCTCGTGTCCCTCCCTGGCAGCTGAACTGTCACGTTTTTCCCTACCCTGTGCAATTCGTTGCTGCTGACCCGTCTTTGATGTCTCTTCTCTTCATCTCCTCTACTGCTGAACTTAAAAACCACCTTTCCCTCCCTCCTCTGTACTCAGAACTTCTCTAGGGCTTCAGTTTCTGCAGGATATGCAAAAGCCCTTCTGCCTTATTAATCAGACACCCTCAGGCCGGTGCAGACAGCCAAGGGGAAATATGCCATCGTGGCAGCCTCTGTGTGTCACTGCTTTAGATAACCAAGATAATCCCAGTTTAATCTATCGAAAAAACATTAGTGGCGGCGACGTCCCAGCTCCCCCTCTGCTGACCTTGCTCGGGTTTCAGCCTCCTCGGAGGCGCCTCAAGGTGCTGGGATTTCCTAACCTGGTTTTTCCAGTTTTCTCCTTTTCTCGTACTTCTTGTCTCATAGAATCAACCGCCTTCGGTCTCAGCTTCTATCAGACGAAAATTTGTGATACCAACAGACCTTCTGTTCGATGAGCGGCAGCCTGGTTGTGACTTTCTCCCTGTATACAGAATCATAGAATTATAGAATCATAGAACAACCAGGTTGAAAGGGACCCATCGGATCATCGAGTCCAACCATTCCTATCAAACACTACAGTGTGTACAGAGAAGAGACTCTGACATTCAGTGCTTTGGCAGTGAAAATGCGGAGTAAGGGTTTGGGTGCTCAGGTTCAACAGAGCAGATTTGCTTTACAGGCCAGTCCCACACTGCTATTCGCTCTTATCTTCTCTCGCAAGCACAAGTCATCCCTGAAAAAATTCTTTTGCAGCCAAATCACTTGCGCTGTCGGCCTCCTCTGAGGGCATCAGGCTGCCCTCCAGCCAGGTCAGGCTGCTCGGCCAGGCAGGGACGAACCGCTTTGGGGACCTGTCTCCCTCCCTGCTCCTGAAGCAATTCCATCCCTCCACTTGCACAGAAAGTTAATTTTTTCCTGTCACTCTCTGATCCGATACATCCTTTGGTCTGTCTCGAAGCGGCTCTTGCTCTTCGTTCTCCAGATGAGCCGACACCTCTTTGTTTTCTCTGGCTTTGGGAAGTGCCCTCAGCTTTCCCACAGTCGGGTGGGAGGTTCACAGCTGCCTCCACCGGAGCAGCTTCCCAGCCACTTGCCATTTGATCATGACATTTGGGAAATACATTACTGGGAAGGTCGGCTGGAAATAGGGTTCACAGCCCCAACGAGTCTGGCCTGAAGAGCCCGGTTGGGTTTGGAGAGGGTGGAAAGGGTAGTGATGGCCCCTCAGGGACCCTGACGGCAGCAGGATGGGAGGTGAGCGTGAGTTGAGTTGGAGAAGCCGCCGTAGCCGGAGGATGGGAACGGCTGCGCTGCTGTCTTTGTGCCAGAACAGAGCCGGGAGCCTCCCCAAGAGAAACAAAATGGCTCAGGTCCAGTGTTTACTATTGGATGGGGAAGAGCAGCGATGTGCTGGTTTGCCGTTTGCACGGCCGAGGCTGCGTGAATCACATCGCAGGGTTCCCCAGCCCGGCAGCTCGTCCGTCTGCCTCGCCTGGAGCGAATCGACATCTCCTGCCTTTCCCACGACGGGAGGGGAGGGGGAGAAGATGTGGTGAGCTGGACGAGTGTCCCACGTTAGGTGACTCAGTTGGTACTCAGCTGCGTTACTGACGCTTCTCGCGTGTCACAGCCTGAGCTCCCAACAACCTGCTGCTGGGGGAGCCGCTCGGTGCCTCCTGCAGCCTCTGGTGACTGCGCTTCACAGCATAGATCCTCCTCATAGAATCACAGGATGATTTGGGTAGACAGAGACCTCAAAGCCCACTCAGTGCCACCTCTGCCATGGGCAGGGACACCTCCCACGGGATCAGGGGCTCCATCCAACCTGCCCTTGAACCCCTCCAGGGATGGAGCAGCCACCCCTGCCCTGGGCAACCTGTTCCAGGGCCTCCTCACCCTCACAGCAAAACATTTCTCATCGAGATCTCATCTCAATCTCCCCTTTTTCAGCTCAAAACCATTCCCGTAGTCCCATCCCTGCCCTCCTCACTCAAGAGCAGTTGTGCTCTAAGGTCCCTTCCAACCCAAGCCGTGATTCTGTGGTTGCCCCTCAGACACTGGCACTTTGCTCCTGTTCTCGGCAGCCGCTGCCCCTGTGTTCCCCGGACCGCGCTGCTCCTGCCAGGGACGCTGTTTGCTGAGCCGCTGGCTCTGTGCTGCACAGGTCAGGGTGGCAGGGAAGCCCTGGGCTGCGAAGACACACACGTCTGTTCCCAGCAGTGGTTACTCTGGGAAGCAGGACCACGGAGGGATTAACGGCAAACAGAAATGCTATTTACATGGTTCCAAGGAGGGCAAAGTAAATACTCAGAGCTGCAGCCGTTGCTGAGCCGGGTTCAGCGCCAGGGCTGCCGGGGTTGGCCGCTGGCTCCGCTCGACTCCACACCAGCGGCTGAATCAACAGACGCTTCGGTTTGATGGAGTTCCAGGAAGGGCCTGAGACGCAGCTCTTGCCTCTGATTGTGTTGCTCTTCCAGCCCTGGTGCCGAGTCCTCAGCTCACGGCATCTGCATCTGGGTCCGAAGGGGAACACGGCACAGCTCTGGGAGCCCCTGGCCCAGGCTGCCCCATCCCTGGAGGGGCTCAGGGCCAGGCTGGATGGGGTTGGAGCCCCTGATCCAGCGGGAGGTGTCCCTGCCCATGGCAGGAGTGGCACTGGATGGGCTTTTGGGTCCCTTTGAACCCGAACCATCCCATGGTTCCATGAATCCTGCTCAAGCTGTGAAGGGGGAGTCTGGGCAAGTGGCTTAATTCAACAAATAGAAACGTTTTTCATATTCGTAATGTGGATGATTTCAGGAGGAAGCCTTTTGAGCTGCATCTCAGGCAGCTTTTCCCTCTCGTGGAGCTGATAAAGTCTGTTCTTCTGTGTGGAGAACTCTCAAAGCAGCTTTTCAGACACCAGGACTGATCCAGCTTACCTGCTCTCTAAATCTGTCTGATATCTGCAGGGAGTTTAGTGAGAATCAGGAATAGAAGGATTCACAGAGCCCTTGCAAACGCCTCTGAGCTGTGTTTAGTCTACAAGCTGCTCTGTGCAAGCTTCATTTGGGGTTTGCAGGTTCTGTCCCATCTCCTGCTTTGGGGGTGGCCACAGTGAGACATGCTCCAATGCTCCCTGTGGGAACACGAGGTCCTGGAGCAGCTCCACGAGCTGTCCTACTCACACGGATCCTGTCCCTGCTCACACAGATCCCATCCTGTTCACATGGATCCTGTCCTACTCACACGGATCCCTTCTCTGCTCACACAGGGCAGGACCACAGGGTGCGCTGGAGCAGCCCGACGGACTATTTACCTTCCCAGAGGAGAGCAGCAGTTGGAAAGTCATTTAGGTTTGGGCTTGTTGGGAGAGGTGAGAGGCAATGAGCAGCTGTTTGTTTATCCTAATGAGTTTCCCACGTAGTTAGCGAGGCCGTAAATTAGATGGGGAGCTCTGGTCTCCATGCTCAAGAAATGTCTGGTGTTTTAGAGACTTATTTTTGTTGCCAGAATAGACAAATGCATTTTTGCGTTTGTTTAGGTAGAGCAGGCCTGGAGCCCTTCAGCTTTGCAAGAGAAGCCGTTGGGTTTAATGTGTGATTAAGCTAAATTCGTAATTAATTTGCCATCGAGTGCTCACGTTGAACGTTTTTGCAGGGTTTTAAAGCATCTGATTTCAAGACTTGGTGTCTCACTGCAGGCGTTGGTGGGTTCTTTGTGTTCTGAGGAGGTGCTGGGACCCACAAACATCCAGCAGAGCAGGAATTCTTCAGCCCGGACACTGTTGAGCAAGGAGGGGGATCCTGTCTGCGCAGACATGGAGCTCAACCCAAGCTTGGGGTGCAGGGAGGTAGCCAAAAGGCTTCCATGTGTTCAACCTGATCTCAAACCAAGGGTCCGGCTACCGACCAACCGCGGCAGCTGATCCATTTATGATAAACACTAGTTGTTTGGAAAGGAGAATGAGAGCAGCGGGTGGCTTCTCTAACAACCTGCTGGTGACTCAAGTCTGCCGCATTCCTGAGTTTGCCTCTTTTGAGAAGTGACGGAAGGTTTAATTCCAGTGCTTTTAATTAAGAGTTGTTTACATTCATCAATACAGGGTGAAAACACAGGGTGAAAATAGCCAGAGGGTCAGCAGCAGCCTCCCTCCACGTAGGCAGCGAGTCCAGCAGGTCAGTTTGTCCCTACAAGGTGGAGTTGGAGCACAGGTTAACCGTGCGGCTGTGGTTAGCGGGTTCGTTCTCAAGTTTGTGGCCTTGCTGAGCCCTTCTCGCCTCACTGGGGCTGTGACACACCTCGAGAGGTGACTGATGTCTTCTCAGCACAGACCTGAGGTCAAGAGCCCATCCCCACCTTTCCTGAAGGCCCTCAGGTGATCATAGAATCATAGAACAACCAGGTTGGAAGAGACCCATCGGATCAAGTCCAACCGTTCCTATCAAACACTAAACTATATCAAACGCTATGATGCCCATACCGCAACCCTGGCTTCCAGGCGTCTCTAAGAGTGCACAGGCCTGCGATGCCGTCTCTTTTCTGAGAGCAGTGCTGGTGAGCAAGGGACGTTTGCAGCAGGTGTCGGGCACAGCAGGAGAGGCTGCGTCCAAGCATCCCCCAACCTGAGCTTTGATCACAACCTGCCCAAGCGTCTCCGATCCCTCCTTCCCATCTCCCTCCCGTCCTCGGTTGGTTGGTGAGGCTGCTGCTGGTCAAGGGCCGATGACTGCGCTCTCGCCCCGACCCCTCTGGCGGCTCAGGCTGCAGGAAGCGGCACCGACGCAGTGAATCACATTCAGTTTCAGAACAAACATTTGGTGCTTCCTGACACACAGGCTCCTCTTCCAGAACTGCACTGCTGGGAGGCTGCAGAGTCAGATGAGTCCATCCTCTTCTCTGTGTTTAAGACTTTAAGCACATACAAACCCGTTTGTGTCTGTGCCTGGTGCTGTTCTAATTGCAGGATTCTGCTGAACCAGTTTGCGAGTGTGAGGAAGAACAATTGGGCACGAGAACAGGCCGGCAGCTCCCCGAGGGCTCCCAGAACCCGGCGCCGTGTGCTGACCGAGGAGGACTTTGTTCCAGCTCTGGTCAGGACAGGCTGCGCTGCAGCTGGCTCCGGGCTCTGTTCAAAACAGACAAGTTGTACACTTTGAACTGGGTCACTGTGCTTTCCCTGGGAGGTTTTTTTATTTTGTAGATAATAGGAGAGTTCTCCAGATGTGTTCCTGGGAGGAACGCTGTGATCTGCCTGGAGCTGTGGTGCGATGGCAACAGCGCCGTCAGCACCCCCGAGGTTTGCTGTAGCTGAGGCTGATATTTTAACCGCATTTCGGTTTATTTCGGGTGGTCATTTACATGCACTGAAGTGTTTCCTTTCATCTGGCTTAATTCTGGCTGGTAAACTGCTTCCAAACCAGTGGTGGGAGCACCTGCAGTCGGAGCTGTTTTCCTTAAGCTTCCTTTCCCGAGCGGCTCTGCTGATCTCTGCGGCCGAGCTGCCTGCTCTCTGCTGTCACCGTGTGAATACAAACTGCTCGGGAAAATCCTACATAGCAACAATCCAGCCTCTGGATTAAGTCATCTGCCTCCTTTTCCCTCCTCGAGGTGTTCATTGGAACAGACACGAGGAGCTGGGCAGGTGCCGAGGATGCACTTGGCTGCTTCCGCTCGTGCAGGAGGCGAGGAGTTAATCCAGTCCATCCACAGCCGCCTGTTTATCCGGAGTGTAGCGGCAGTGACATTTACCAGGCTCTTACTGGCATTGTTGGTTGGGAGTCGGTGGACGGGGATTTATTTTTCTAGCTGGCTTTGTTCTGCAGGATTGCTAATATTCCCAAACGCCGTGTGCTTTTATCGGCAGCATCTGCGGCGCGCGGCTGACTCATGTGCTCTTTGAGTGAGGATGACAAATGGAGAGAGTGGAGACAAACAACTCCCGGGATCAGCGAGCGCCCGGGGGTGGGGGAAGGAGAGAAGAGGCATCGCTAATAACGCCCTAATTGCTGCCCTCGCGTGAGGGAGTCCAGACTTTGGCTCCCGAAGAAATCTGATGGAGATGGTTTTGGATGCCGAGGGGCTACGAGCATCTCTAACAAATGGATAGGGAGCTGCAGGTTCTCCGTTCTCCCACTCAACGAGCAGTGTGCCCCCAACCCACTGCTGCCCAGGGTTTGAGGCTCAGAGCATCACTCGATGAGCGTCGTGCCCCCAAACCACCTCTGCTGCCCAGGGTTTGAGGCTCACAGTGTCACTCGATGAGCATCGTGCCCCCAACCCACCTCTGCTGCCCAAGGTTTGAGGCTCAGAGCATCACTCGATGAGCATCGTGCCCCCAACCCACCTCTGCTGTTCAAGGTTTGAGGCTCAGAGTGTCACTCAATGAGCAATGTGCCCCCAACCCACCTCTGCTGCCCAAGGTTTGAGGCTCAGAGCATCACTCGATGAGCGTCGTGCCCCCAACCCACTGCTCCTGCCCAGGGTATGAGGCTCATAGTGTCACTCGATGAGGGACTATGAGCATCTCCGACAAATGGATAGGGAGCTGCAGGTTCTCCGTTCTCCTGCTCAGTGAGCGTCGTGCCCCCAACCCACCTCTGCTGCCCAGGGTTTGAGGCTCAGAGTGTCACTCGATGAGCGTCGTGCCCCCAATCCACTGCTCCTGCCCAGGGTTTGAGACTCAGTGTGTCACTCGATGAGCGTCGTGCCCCCAACCCATCTCTGCTGCCCAAGGTTTGAGGCTCAGAGCATCACTCGACGAGCAATGTGCTCCCAACCCAGTGCTTCTGCCCAGGGTTTGAGGCTCAGAGTGTCACTCGATGAGCGACATGCCCCCAATCCACTGCTCCTGCCCAGGGTTTGAGACTCAGAGTGTCACTCAGTGAGCCTTGTGCCCCCAACCTGCCGCTGCAGCCCAGGGTTTGAGGCTGAGAGCGTCTCTGCCTGCTGGTGGCAGGTTGGGTTTGTTGTTGGGGGTGTCCGCGTGTGCTGTGCTGACTCACAGGGGTTCAAAGAGCTCCGTGTCATCCCGGCCCAGCTGCCCAGCAGAGGTACCGCGTGTCCCCTGGCAGCAGAGTGGCTGGAAACGTGTTGTTGGCTGCTCAAGTTGCTCGGTCACACTCTTCCCTTTGGCTAATAATAGTCAGGGAATGTTTACTGCGCCGAACACCGGATTGGAACCTCGTTTATTTACCAGGTGAAGTTCCACTGAAGCGCTTGTCCCGTACAGGGTGTGTGTAGTAAACACTGAGATGTGACTTAGTGAGTTGGCTCTGGTGATCCAGCCTGACCTGGGAAGCTCAGTGCTTGCTGCTGGGGGTGGGAGGGCAGGGGAAAAACACAACAAAACCCTTTCCCAGCGCCGCGTTCTGAGCAAGTGCCCTCCCTTTCCCTTGTGCCAGCCATGGGTGGGATTTGCTCATCGCTCCCGTCATCGTTTTTGATCGTTTGGGAGTTTCCAGGCAAACTTCCCCCTCTGGGAATCACAGAAATATGATTTGGGTTGGAAGGAACCTCAAATTCCATCCAGTCCCACCCCTGTGGGCAGGGACACCTCCCGCTGGATCAGGGGCTCCGAGTCCCATCCAACCTGGCCCTGAACCCCTCAGGGATGGGGCTGCCACCCCTGCTCTGGGCACCCTGGGGGCTCCCCACGTCCTGGGGTGTCTGTGGGGTGGGAGGAGGATGTGGCTGAGACACCTGGTGGGAAAGAGAAACCCTAATTCTGGCCTTGGTTGAAAGGGGATTGCCTGCAGCTCCCTTCTTAGGAATAGATGGTGTGAAATTAAGCTGCCTCCTTTCGCTTTGATGTTGCTTTTCATTTTCTCTAGAACAAACCCATTTTCTCTTAATTTCCCCTCTGAAAAGTATTTCTTTTATGATACTTGAAAAGCAACCTCTGACTGAAAGTGAAATACAAGAAATGGTCCGGCTTGGGTCACTTGACTTAAAAGCGAGGAAGGAGATGGGATTAGTGCTGGGACTTGTGCAGATAAATGTTTGTGAGCGTTTGTGACTTGGACAGAAATTAGAGGAAGGATAAACCTCTCTCCTTTGATCAGCTCTCCAGCTCATTAACCTGCCCAAGGCAGCGTCCGGCTGAAGGAGTCAAGGCCAGAGGTGATTCGAGGCCTACGGAACTGTCACAGATCTCTTCCCCTGTTTGTGGACGGCGCTTTTTCCGTGTGGCATTTTAATTGTAAACGTAGCCGGACGCTTTTGGAGCTTGTTAAACTACTCAGGATGTCATCTAGCCTTAACCCATCAATAACCTCAGCCGGTCTAACGGTCCGAGGTGCCTCCAACTCGTTTTGGGTTCATGCAGGAGCTGTTTGCTCAGCAGGGATTCAGGTTGTCTGAGGCATCCGGAAGAAGACGGAGATGATCTCTGCCAGAGCCCCAGGGCTGCCCTGCCGGGAGATCACGATACTTCTGCAGAATTTCAGCAGAAGAGCAGTTTCTCATGTCCTGGCACAGAAGTCGTAGCTTCGCTGCCGCATTGTTTGTCCCTGGGGAAGCAGAGGCCTGAGAAGCAGGGCTGGGGGACGTTCAGTGTGCAGAAAGCTTTGGGTGGCTGTTCTGTGTCACATTTAAACCCTTGGGAGAGCTTGTCAGCTCCAAAGACGCTGCAGCCACTGGTTAGAGCAGCGAAAGCAACCTCTCTGCACTCCTCCAGTGCTTTCCACATAGCCAGAACTGTAATTCTCGCATTCCTTGAATGCAGAACTGGCTGTGCCGTCATCTCATCCATGGATCCGGTTGCTCCAAACCCCATCCAGCCTGGAACCCCTCCAGGGATGGGGCAGCCACCCCTGCTCTGGGCAACCTGTTCCAAGGCCTCCTCACCCTCACAGCAAAACATTTCTCCCCAAGATCTCGTCTCCATCTCCCATCTTGCAGCTGAAAACCATTCCCCTCATTCCATCCCTGCCTTCCCTGATCAACAGCCCCTCCCCGGCTTCCCTGGAGCCCCTTTCCCTTCTGGAAGCTACTCTAAGGTTTCCCTGGAACCTTCTCCAGGCTGAACACCCCCAACTCCCTCAGCCTGTCCTCGGGTGGGTGCTGCTCAAGCAATCCAGAATCCAAAGAGGCTCCTTCCTGGGTACTTAAGGACATTTGTTAATTCTGAGGAGAACCTGTTGGAAGAAGAGAGCATTGTGTGGCCTTTTATTACCTTAATACTGCAAATGTGCGGCTGCAGCCACTGCAAGAGGTGCTTGTGTCTTCAGGACACGATTTAGAATCATAGAATCATGGAATAACCAGGTTGGAGAGACCCACTGGATTGAGTGGGATGTTCGTGTTGAGGCTGATCACAGAATCATAGAATCACCAGGTTGGAAGAGACCCACCGGATCATCGAGTCCAACCCTTCCCATCGATCACTAACCCATGTCCCTCAGCACCTTGTCCACCCATCCTTTAAACCCTCCAGGGAAGGTGACTCAACCCCCTGACGATTGGACTGGATGAGCTTAGAGGTCTTCTCCAGCCTCGACGATTCCTTGATTCTATGATTTCTGTTGCCTCAAACAGCCCCTGGAAAACTCATTAACGAGAGTCACTTAACGAGGCTCCTAACATGGTAGCAAGCGCTGGGAAGGGGGGGCTCTGCCTTACTCTCTCCATCTGTCTCTGGGCACACTCCAGATGATGCGAGGAGCCGTGCGCCCTGTCAAAATAAACCTTTTATTTTTAACAAACTGCATTGAAGCCACACGAGCAGCAGATTCAGCCAATCCCTAAATTTGAGTCTGACCTTACTTGATTCCTCCAGGCTCGTTCCCGCTCCTCCTCTCCTTGGAGCTGGGGAGCTGCAGACTCCTACTCTGACATTTCAGGAGATGCGACTCCATCCCACCTCGGAGCCGGCGCTGGGATGACTGATTCACTGGGAACGAGCAGAGTCGATCTCCAGGCTGAAGCAGGCTGCGATCTAGGGGGGGGGACACACACAATCGAGAGCCGAGTCTGAGAGGGAGAAACCAACACATTGGAGGTCAGAGAGGAGCTGTGGGCAGCAGGTTGAGTGTCTGCACTGCAGGATCTGGCCAGGTGGCTGTAGGGTCGGCTGTTCTTTTTCATGAATAGCTTATTTCTGTTTGTTTGCCTGTGCTGTGGGTGGCAGCAGATGTGTCATGATTCTCCAAGTGGTGTAATGAGTGTTCCCTGCTGTCCTTCCAGTATGGAAAAGGGCTCCGGGAAAGCTGGGGAGGGGCGTTTGATCAGAGAGGGCAGGGACAGGACTAGGGGAATGGTTTTGAGCTGGAAGAGGGGAGATGGAGATGAGATCTTGATGAGAAATGTTTTGCTGTGAGGGTGAGGAGGCCCTGGGTGCCCAGAGCAGGGGTGGCTGCCCCATCCCTGGAGGGGTTCAAGGCTGGATGGGGCTTGGAGCCCCTGATCCAGTGGGAGGTGTCCCTGCCCGTGGCAGCAGATGGAATTGGATTGAATTTGAGGTCCCTTCCAACCCAAACCACGATTTTGGCTTCTCCCTCACCCAGCACTCCCGGGGTGGTTGTTGCACTGATCCGTGTGCTCCTTTCCCGTCCAAACCTCACCCCTACCCTGCGTGCACTGAGGAGCAGGGATTGCACTTGTGATCCTGCTTCCTTGGGGCTGGAGGACGTGGCAACGCGACTCCCTGGTTTCAGGCTCTGAGCAGCGGAGCGCGGGCACCGCTCACCAGCCAGTGCCAGGGAGGAGGAGGAGGAGGGCGAGGAGGAGATGCACGATGCCAAGGACGAGACTCATGGACTTTTTTTAGAAGTAGTAGCAACCGATATCAAAGCAGCTTTTGGGCCTCCCCAGCAAACCCAAATAGGCAATTTTCACAAGTTACTAAATCGTTCCTTTCTTCTCTTTATTTTTAGTGCAGGAGACTTCAGGGCTGTGCGACGCTGCCTCATGAATCTTAGCGCGAACGAGAAACTTCCAGCCAATAGAATCAAATCATCAAATGGAATCACAGGATGGTTTGGGCTGGAAGGGGCCTCAAATGTAGTGGTTGGAGTCGATGACCCTGGGGGCCTTTTCCAACCTAGCGATTCTGTGAAAGCCCATCCAGTTCCACCTCCATCAGGGGCTCCGAGCCCCGTCCAGCCTGACCTTGAACCCCTCCAGGGCTCAGGCGGAGAAGCCAGAGTGCAGTGAGTTGGCTTTGCATTGCTGCTGACCTCTCTGCAGCAGGGTTTGAGATGAAATAGATGATAAAATGAGTCAGGTTGTGTTTTCAGAATTGACTTCTAGTTCCTGAGTGAGAAATACCAGACAGAACCTCCTGGGAACGGGCGAGGAGGAGGGGAGATGGGCTCAGCGGCAGGAGCTGTCGGAGTGTGGCACTAGAGCTGTGTGTGCACAGTCTGTGACTGGGGATGTGCTCCTCATCCCCTTCAGCTGCCCAATGAGGATGATGAGTAGCCAGGGAGGAAGGACTGTGCTTTATGCTTAAAAACCTGCTCTGAGAAGAGCAGGAATGGGATCGAGGAGCCACAGCACAATGAGGTCTGTGCCCTTTGGGTCCAGCTGGGATAGTGCCAGCCTGGAACAGCATAAACAGTGGGAAGTGAGACCAAAGTCCAGTTCTTAAGTACCTGGAATGCGAGGAGCTGACAATTAGCTCTCATAGTTGCTAGAAGTTGCGCTTCTTGCTTAGTTCAGACCTGTCTTTTTCATCTCTCCAAATTAAGTCCTGCAGACAGGCAGGAGCCAGTCGCAAACCAAGCCCATAACGCGGAGTTAATGGTCGCGTCTTAAAGGCAATTGCGTGCGGGTCGGGTGTGCAGCAGCACAAACACGGCTCTGTACATGTGCTCTGCCTCATTCCAGCGTTTATGATGCCTGAGCAGCAGGACCACCTCTTCCCAGGGATCCGAGAGGTGGAATGAGATTGTTTGCTGCAAGATCCTGCAGGAGCATCCCTGCTCCCTGCTACTGGCAGCCAAGCAGGGGACAGCCTGGCACTGGTGTCTCATCCAGAAATGGTGTGACCAGCAGGGCCAGGGAGGTTCTTCTCCCTCTGGACTCTGCACTGGGGAGACCACTTCTTGAATCCTGTTTTCAGTTGTGGGCCCCTCAGCACAAGAAGGATGTTGAGCTTCTGGAGTGAGTCCAGAGAAGAGCAACAAAGCTGGTGAAGGGGCTGGAGAACAGGCCCTATGAGGAGCGGCTGAGAGAGCTGGGGGGGTTTATCCTGGAGAAGAGGAGGCTGAGAGGAGACCTCATTACTCTCTCCAACTACCTGAAGGGAGGTTGTAGAGAGGAGGGAGCTGGGCTTTTCTCGCAAGTGTCAGGAGACAGGAAGAGGGAATGGCCTCAAGCTCCACCAGGGGAGATTTAGGCTAGAGATTAGGAGGAGGTTTTTCACAGAAAGGGTGATTGGGCATTGGAATAGGCTGCCCAGGGAGGTGGTTGATTCCCCTTCCCTGGAGGTGTTTAAGGGACGGGTGGATGAGGTGCTGAGGGACATGGGTTAGTGTTTGATAGGAATGGTTGGACTCGATGATCTGATGGGTCTCTCCCAACCTGGTTGTTCTATGATTCTATGATTCTATCCAGCCTGAGCCGTGGGACGATTCCAGCCCTCCCCGTGCCACCTCCCCACGTCCCAAAGCAGCCGCCTCTGACTTAGCATCTGACTCAGCTTTGTCCTTTTGCTGGAGCGAGAAGCGATGTCCTGGGGGTTTTTTTTCTTTCCCTCTCCCTCCCCTGCTCTGGCCAAGCCCGAGGGGCGCAGGGCACAGCGCTGGCCGCGTGGGTGAGGAGATGCCGTGGGAGGGTTCCCCGACCCCAGTGCTGAGGCACTGATGCTGCCGCTTGACGTACTTTCTCCTGCATCAAAGTGACGGTTGCCTGGCTGCCTGGCTGAACCCGGCTTCTCGGTGGCTTTTCAGATCCAGCTACAAAGCTGCTCACCAACCACGCGCTGGGGTCTGCTTTGAAGTGGTGCTGGCTGCCTGCCTGAAAAACATTCTCCAGCCGTGCTGGGGGAAAAAAAAAAAATCCCATTACGTTTGACAAATATTTTGGTTTGATTTCAACCCTTTCTTTCAGAAGCTCGACAATAACAACCATCCTGGGAGAGCCAGTGATGCTGGCTGAGCCCTCTCCCTTGCTGCCTCGCACCACAAACAGGGTTTGCTCTTAGGTTTTGGAGAAGTAAAACTTCAGGGTTTGAGTTTTATTTTCTGCGTCGTCCACCTTCCTCTTATCCGGTTTGACATCTGCAGTTTTAAGTTTGGAATCGAGTCCGGAGGTTTTTGAGCAGCTCAGTGCATCCCTCCTGACCTCCATACAGCAGAGTTTGGGGGGAAATAGCGTCAAATGAGGCAGGTTGAGTTTTCAAAGTCCACGTGTGTGAGAAATACCGGAGTAAACATCCTTGGAATAGACCAGAAGGATGGGAAACAGCATCAGCTGGAGAAGCTGACAGTGAGGGGCACTAAAGGTGTGTGTGAGGGGCACTAAAGGTGTGTATAAGGGGCAATAAAGGTGTGTGAGGGGGAATAAATATGTGTGAGGGGCACTAAAGGTGTGTGTGAGGGGAAATAAAGGTTTGTGAGGGGGAATAAATATGTGTGAGGGGCACTAAAGGTGCGTGTGAGGGGAAATAAAGGTTTGTGAGGGGGAATAAATATGTGTGAGGGGCACTAAAGGTGTGTGTGAGGGGAAATAAAGGTGTGTGAGGGGGAATAAAGGTGTGTGAGGGGCACTAAAGGTGTGTGTGAGGGGAAATAAAGGTTTGTGAGGGAGAATAAAGGTGTGTGAGGGGCACTAAAGGGGTGTGTGAGGCACTAAAGATGTGTGTGTGAGGCACTAAAGGTGTGTGTGAGGCACTAGAGGTGTGTGAGGGGCACTAGAGGTGTGTGAGGGGAACTAAAGGTGTGTGTGAGGGGAACTAAATGTGTGTGTGAGAGGCACTAAATGTGTGTGTGAGAGGCACTAAAGGTGCGTGAGGGGCACTAAGGGTGTGTGAGGGGGAATAAAGATGTGTGTGAGGCACTAAAGGTGTGTGAGGCACTAAAGGTATGTGTGAGGCACTAAATGTGTGTGAGGGGCACTAAAGGTGTGTGTGAGGCACTAAATGTGTGTGAGGGTCACTAAAGGTGTGTGAGGGGCACTAAAGGTGTGTGTGAGGCACTAAATGTGTGTGAGGGGCACTAAGGGTGTGTGAGGGGGAATAAAGGTGTGTGAGGGGGAATAAAGGTGTGTGTGAGGGGCACTAAAGGGGTGTGTGAGGCACTAAAGGTGTGTGAGGGGGAATAAAGGTGTGTGTGAGGTCTGTAGCTCTTAAATGTTGTGGGACTGTTCTCCTCATGACTTGAGCTTCTTCCAGCAAGATGGAAAGAGCGATTGTGCATTTTCTATTGATTGCAACGAACATTAAATCGCAGGAAAGCAATCGTTGAATCATTAAGACCTCTGGAAAAGACCTCTAAGCTCACCCAGTCCAGAAGTCAACCCAACCCCACTCTTTGTATCAGGATTTAAGGGCTGGACGTGGCTTCTGGGTCGTCGTAGGGGTGAAAGGGGCTTTGCAGGCATGAAGATCAATAGAAATCTGTCCATGTTTAATATCAGTGAGCATGAAGCTTTCTTAGAGACATCCCAATTCCTTGCCCCGTGCCCGGGGGACACCGACCGTGTGGGCAGGAGTGGGTTCTGCGTTGCTGGTTGCGTGTTGGGTGTCAGCACGAGCTGTTTGGGGCTCTGGGAGGGTTTCTGTCTCTGAGAGAGGCTGTAAAACCTCCTGCCTCCCCCTGTCACCCTCCTGCGGCCTCTGAGCTGTCGCCGGCGCGATGTCCGACGTGCAGCACCGGCGTGGGGGTTCGTGTATTTGTGCCAGCGACTCAGAAAAGGCTGTAAAATTCCACTAATCCCTCTTTAAATGAGCTTATCGTGGGATGGGAGTTTCCTGTTGCCTGTCCCCGGCTGCTGGAGGCAATAACAGGGGTGGCCAGGAGATCACGCTGGTGACCGTGTCGGCGCGTGTCACTTGTTCCACTTGGGCTTCGCTCACCTCTCCGGAGATTATGGATTTGCCCCTGCGGAGGTTATGGTTTTCCAGTTTTCATCTCTGTTTGGAGTATTTTAGAGGTGAAGCTGATAAACAGGAGCTTTTAAAACACATGAACGTGACATGAGGCCAGACTGAGAGAGCTGGGGTGGTTCATCCTGGAGAAGAGAAGGCTCCAGGGACACCTTAGAGCAGCTTCCAGTGCTGAGAGGAGCTCCAGGGAAGCTGGGGAGGGGCTTTTTACAAGTGTGAGGGGGAATAGCATCATTCTTTAGGACCTTTTGAAGTGTCGGTATGAAGAATAGGAAGGGTTGGATGATCCGGTGGGTCTCTTCCAACCTGGTGATTCTATGATTCTACGAAATTGGAAGGGGGAAGATTAAGATTAGACATTAGGAACCTTTGGAACAGGTTACCCAGAGCAGGGGTGGCTGCCCCATCCCTGGAGGGGTTCAGGGGCAGGTTGGATGGGGCTTGGAGCCCCTGATCCCGTGGGAGGTGTCCCTGCCTGTGACAAGATGGAACTGGATGGGCTCTGAGGTCCCTTCCAGCCCAAACCATTCTGTGATTCTATGATTCAGCTGCCTGGACATGAGCTAATATGCTGAGGTGCAAGGAGCAGAAGTTTGTGTCTCTTTTACCTTAAAAACTCCAGTCCAGACCCTCCCAGAGTCCCTGCGCAGCTCCCGGGGCTGCAGAGAGCGCTAAGGGTGGTATTGGCTGCTGTAGCTAAATAACCTCAATCCAGTCTTTCTCCCTTTTATGTGTTTTTATTGACCCAGACAGGGATTTGTGCCGTGACAGCCTCCCCTAGGAATGCTGCTTATGCCAGCAATGCCCTGTCCAGCTGCTCCACTGCTCTCCCTTACCTGCCCACACCTTGGGCACTGGCTCCGCTCGCTCTACAAACGTTGTCCTGTCCTGGGAATTGTCACCACTGCCGTCACCCTGCATCACCTCCAAGCCGTGCCGGGGACCCCGGCAGTGCCAGCGAGCTCTGGGGCAGCCCTGTGCTCCCGGGAGGTCCCCCCTTTCCCCTCATCGACACACTGAGTGTGGGTTGTGACCCTCACCTCGGTCTGATTTCTTGGTTTCGTCATCACGAACGACCCACGTGTGTTAAATGGGACTTTTTCATCACTTTGTGTTGCATCTTGGTGTTTATTCTTTCTCTTCTCCTCTCTTCCCGGGAGCTTTCCAGAAGCCGTGGGAAACAGTCTGTACACATTGGGCCACTCCAGGTCACTTTTTTTCTTGGAAAAATACATCAGTGATACTGGATTAAAGTTTTATTGCTGGACAGAGTTGTCCCCAAAAGAGTAACGTTGGACACTTGGATCCCTCCAGCCTCAGGCTGTTTGTGCTCTCTGGAGTCGGATTGAACTTTGGGTTCATTGTGCAGCAGTTTGGATCTTTCTGCTTTGAAACAGAGGAACCGACTGGGCTTTGAGGTCCCTTCCAGCCCAAACCATTCTGTGATTCTCGAGGCTTAGTTCTTTTCTGGTTTACAAGGATAATTATCTTTGTTCAAGCTCTTAGCTTGCTCGGCAAAGCAGGAGCTAAATCGGGTGCCTCTCTTAATACCTTCTCAGGAGACGTGGGGTTTTTGGACCAGGTTTAAAAGTTCTTCTGCCCCTGTTATGTAAACTTTCTTTAAAGGGAATGAGGTGTAATTGTCTGGCACGTCCTGGGGTGGGCAGGCCAAGCTCCAGGACTCTCTTCTCGGGGAGCTGCTGCTGTTGAGGAGTGCGGACTCGCAGGCTGGTGCCTGTACCTGTCAGAAGGGACCCCAGAGCCCATCCAGTGCCACCCCTGCCCTGGGCAGGGACACCTCCTGCTGGATCAGGGGCTCCAAGCCCCATCCAGCCTGGCCTGGAACCCCTCCAGGGATGGACGAGATGTGCTGGGTGCTGCAGATCTGGAACTGGGTGGGCTTTGAGGTCCTGTCTGATCCCAAACCATTCCCTGATTCTAGGATTCTGTGTCCAGGGTGAGCGGAGAAGGACGGCACCTGTACAACAGCATCTGCTCGGTGCTGTAAGCTCAGTGCAGCTGGAATGTTTTATGTATCTCTGGTTTTTTCCAACCTGCAGTAGATGATCTTCCAAACCAACCCCCCAGCCCAGTGACAGCGGTCGGAGAGCCAGAGGTTGCGCGTTACCTGGAGCTGGGTGGCTCACGTGCCTCCGCGCGGCCCTTTCACACAGTGCGGAGGTTCCTTTTTTAGCCTCTGCGCCTGGTTCCCAGCCCAGGCCTCTCCAGGGCAGCTCCCAGCCCTGAGCTCAGAGCTGAAGCGCTGCCAGCCCAACGTGACTCCTCTTCCTGTAAGAGAAACAAAAGCAAACGACCTTCTGCTTCCTCTCGGCGGCCGCCCCGCGGATTCCAGCGCCCGGTGTAGGAGTTGCTCCTCGTTGCACACCCTCACATGATGTTGCAGTCATCGCTCTCCACCAAAAGAGCTGGGTTTGCATGAAAACAGTCACACGGAGATACTGGCCTTTTCTTTTAGGGTAATTAACTCTGGTGGCTGAAACAAGTGCAGAGGGAGTCATGGGGCTGATCAAACCCTGTCCTCACCCGCGTTTGGATGGGAGCCGCTTCGGTTTTTGCTCACCCGCGGCTGCTGTGGGGAGGGAGGGCAGCCCCCGGCTCTGCTGACCTGTGCCAAGTTTCTCCGAGCATCATTTTTGCCCTTGGTAGCTGCATAAGTAATGAAAGCAAGATGAGTAGAGAGAGTCACAGGACTGCTCTCAGCAGCATGTGCATGGGTGGGTGAAGGAAGCAGCAGCATTTACGGTCATGTCGTGTCTCTGCTGCTAAAGGTCACTCTTACTGCTGATGGAGCCAGAAGGAGCTTCCAGCCGCAGGCAAGTGCCTCCTGGCAGGGAATCAGCATCCCTGAGCCCTTCAGCTCCGAGCATCACACCAGCCCAGTCAGCTCAGCAGACCTCGAGCTCTTTCTTGTGTCTGAACCATGGAGTCGAGAGCTTGAGGTTTTGCTTCACACTGAGCTATAGGCTGTGATGGTTTTCAGTGTGGAATTCGAGGTCTGAGTTGTCCCGGTGCTGGTGAGATTCCTGCCTTATGGAAAGGGTTGGGCTTTGGTCCCTTTGGGTTTCAGAGGCTGAGTTGTGAGGTTCTGGGGGTTAGGGTGCTTAGGGTGCTAATTGCTGGGTGGGGCCAGAGGATTTGGGAGTCGGATTAGCAAAACCTTCCTGTGTTTAGTGCGGCACAAACCCAAACCGGCTCAACGTGTGGAGCCGTGCGGCGGTGACGCGGTGCCGGGCAGATGATGGGATGTTCTGCTCTTCAGACCTGGGCTAACACGGCGACGCGGGGCTGGGACGAGTCCTTCGTGCCGACTGTGAGGATCTACCTTTCCACTTCAACAAACTGTGTCTGGGGTCCCGGTAATTCCCCAGTTGCAGATGTTGCGTAATTCCATCCTGAATGGCTTTTCTCCTTGCTTGTGGCTGGAAGTAGCTCTCTAGGTACCTTTTTAGGTTCCTTTCTAGGTGTGCAAAGTTGTTTTTCTAAAAGCAAACGCTGCTGGTGTGCACAGAATTGTTTAGGCTAGAAAAGAATCATAGAATCATAGAACAACCAGGTTGGAAGGGACCCATCGGATCTTCTAGTCCAACCATTCCTATCAAACACTAAACCAAGTCCCTCAAGACCTTTAAGGTCATTGAGCCCGACTACAAACCTCACACTACCAACCCCTCCCCAACGAAAGCTGTCCCTGAGCTCCTCATCCACAGGGTGGTGACTCCAGGGCAGCCTCTGCCTGTGCTCCACAGCCCTTGGAGGGAAGTACAATTTCCTGACATCAAATCTAATCCTCTCCTGGTGCAGTTTGAGGCCATTTCCTCTCATCGTATCCCTTGTCAGTTGGGAGAAGAGCCCAGCACCTGCCTGGCTCCAACTTCCAGGAGCTGCAGAGCACGATGAGGTCTCCCCACAACCTCCTCTTCTCCAGGCTGAGCAGCCCCAGGTCCCTCAGCTGCTCCCTAACCCCTCTTCTCCTGCTGCCCCCTGGCCCTTTCTCCATCGTGTGCCAGATAACATGAACAGGGAGGGGGTTTGTTTCCATCTAGGATCCCTGGGGACGTCTCGGGGGTTGAGTTGGTGGAAGCTGCTCTTTTCCCCCAGCTCAGGGGCTGCACTCGCTGTCTGGACACTTCGCCCGTGGCTGTCGAGTCAACGCGTTGCTCCAGCCGTGTTGCAATCCTGCACTTTCTTTAGCAACTGCCTGTCTGGGCTCTGTTTTTCGGGGCACGGTTGCCTTGATTCATTGATGGCACCAGTATGTCTAGGGAGATTTTTGCTGTCTGCCTGTCCCTGTTGCTCCACACCAGCACCGTTTACAAGTTCATCTGCATCTCAGCTGCCTCAGGAGGAGCAGCAGCGGGTGAGCGTTTCGCACTCAAGTTTGGAAGGCGTTGCCAGCTCTCATTGCAGCTCTGGGTGCATCTCATTTCTCTGCTGACTCAAGATGCAACAGCTAGAAACCCACTTCAGGATTTAAAAACGCTGCTGTGCTTACTTTGCTGCTCACATCCTCCCCCCCTGAGAGGATTTGCAATGAGTAACCTCAGCCAGAGCTTTGCAGGCTCTTCACAAAACATTTGCAAAACCAGCAGCAGGAAACTTGAGTGGTGAAGCCAGCAGGTGCGACCCAGATGTGTCCCGAGCAGAGGCAGCGAGGAAAGAAGCTCCCACGTGGCTCTTCCGTGGCAAGAATTGTGGTTTAAAGCAAAGGGAAAGATTCTCACGAGCAGCTCACACTGGAGATCCCCTTGAGGAGCCTGGAAAACCGGCTCTGTTATGGAATCATGGGATGGTTTGTGTTGAAAGGGACCTCAAAGCCCACCCAGTCCCACCCTCTGTCACGGGCAGGGACACCTCCCGCTGGCTCAGGGGCTCCAGCCCCATCCAACCTGCCCTTGAACCCCTCAGGGATGGGGCAGCCACCCCTGCTCTGGGCAACCTGTTCCAAAGGTGAGGACCTGGTGGTGCTTTGGAACAGGACAGACTGGAAAGAAAAGCAAAGCTTTCTGCGAGCAGTGGTTGTGCAAACCCCATCTGGCCCCCAGTGCCAACCCTTCCGTCACTGCCGAGCGTGATGAGCACTGTCAGCAGGAGCCGAAGGGTTGCGAACGCTCTGGGTTTGATCCTGTGGCTTCAGGAAGGCTTTCTGAGTAATCAAAGTGTCAAGCAGTGCTCTGACAGCTGCAAATATGCTGCGATTTCCATGTTTTCTTTGGAAGGCGGGTCAGGTGCACCGTAGCCAACCTCCTCAGTCACACAGAAGAGGCTGCGATGCTTTTGGCTCCCGTTCCCATCGAGGTTTCTTCACGGCCCTGTGCTCCACCACAACTCGTCAACCAGCTACTCAGCATTTTTCTTGTTTGCTCAGCAGCAGCTGAAGGCAGCTTCCCGGTACTGAGAGAGAGAACAGCCGCACGAGGGGCACTTATCTCCCTGTGCTCAGCAGAAGGGGCTCAGGTTTAAAGTAAATATTTTTGCCGTGACCCCAGGGGGTTTTAGTGCCGAGCTTGATGGGGACAAACACTCCCTGTGTGCAGCCAGTGGAACGAAAGCAGAGAAGCTGAGAGGTGGGTAGCGCATCTCACGCTAGAGGCTGGGGGCGTCATAGAATCATGGAACAACCAGGTTGGAAGAGACCCACCGGATCATTGAGTCCAACCATTCCTATCAAACACTAACCCATGTCCCTCAGCACCTCGTCCACCCGTCCCTTAAACCCCTCCAGGGAAGGGGAATCAACCACCTCCCTCTTCCAGCACCCAATCACACTTTGCATGAAGAATTTTTTCCTAATGTCCATCCTGACCCTCCCCTGGTGGAGCTTGAGGCCATTCCCTCTCGTCCTGTCCCTTGAGAGAAGAGCCCAGCTCCCTCCTCTCCACAACCTCCTCTCAGGGAGTTGCACAGAGCAATGAAGTCTCCCCTCAGCCTCCTCTTCTCCAGGATAAACACCCCCAGCTCTCCCAGACTTCTTCTCCAGCCCCTTCCCCAGCTTTGTTGCTCTTCTCTGGACTCACTCCAGAGCCTCAACATCCTTCTTGTGCTGAGGGGCCCAGAACTGACCCCCAGGATTCAAGGAGCAGTCTCTCCAGTGCCGAGTCCAGAGGGAGAATAACCTCCCTGGCCCTGCTGGTCACACAGGTCATCGATCCCCGGAGCCTTGCGGGACCCCCCGGGCTGCTCCGCAGTTTGGGTTTTGACCTTGCGGAAAGTGGGAGGCTTCGCCCTGAGCTCCTCGAAGGAAAGAAATCAGCCTTGAATTCTGGTGCGAAGGTCAGCAACGAGTGAGAATGACGCTGGAGCAGACGTCCCGAGTTCCTCCACGTGAGATATCTTGTCCTCAAGCTTGAGGTGACCTCACCCGAGTCTCCCAGATGCAGTGACACTGGATGTAATTCATCTCGGGGCCCTGGAGAAGGGAACGGAGCTGGGAAAGGGCTGGAGAACAGGGTTTGTGGGAGCAGCTGAGGGGCCTGGGGGGTTAGTCTGGGGAAAAGGAGCCTGAGGGGAGACCTCATCGCTCTCTGCAGCTCCTGGAAAGGAGCTTGGAGCCAGGTGGGTGCTGGACTCTTCTCAAAGGAGCGAGATGAGAGGCAACAGCCTCAAACTGTGCCAGAGGAGGCTTAGATTGGACATTAGGAAGAATTTCTTCACGGAAAGAGCAGTGAAGCCCTGTCGGAGGCTGCCCAAGGCAGTGGTGGAGTCCCCATCCCTGGAGGGCTTCAAAGAACCTGTAGATGTGGCACTTGGGGACAGGGCTGGTGGTGTTGGACTGGATGAGCTTGGAGGCCTTTTCCACCCTTAATGATTCGGTGATTCTAACCACAGCAGCTTCAGCCCGAGCCGCTTGGCCTGCAGAGCAGTAACAAACGGCCTCCGCGCGTGTGTGCGTGAAAGTCATAAAAAGTTAAATTCCAGCGAATTCTGCTTCCAGGCTTGTTCGCAGCTGCGTGAGATCAGGTGTTGGCTCTCTCCCTGCCACCTCCTGCCGACTGGAACCGTTCCGGGGCAGAACACCCTGCGCGGCAGCACCGGGACCTGCTGCTCTGGTGGGTGGAGGTGGATCCTGCTGGGGCAGGACATGGGGCTGCAAACAATGCACCCAGAGTAAACTGCTGTTTGCTTTTTGCAGTCGGAGAGGTTATTTTTAGCTGCTCTGGCCGCACGCGGGTGCGATGGCTGCGGCCAGCGCGATGCACCGGCTCTGCTTCTCTTTCCACAACACAAACCCAGGCACCTTCGGGGCACAACGTGCTGGGAAAGCTCCTGCCAGCTCTGCTCCCCCCGGTTGTTTACTCGGTCCTCTCAAGCAGGCCCAGCCGAGCCCTACAATGAGGACATTGTCGCTTGCGGTTCTGATGTAATTCCCACCAAACGCTCTTTCCACAATGAAAACTTCAAGTTCCTCGAAGCCAGGCTCCTCGCTCCCCCCTGCCCATGGACTCGTGTCGGTTCAGCCGCCGCTCCCTGCAGGACCCCGGCATGAATAGAGCCTATAATTGGCACAATGCTCTGAGTCCTCGCAGTCTTGCCCTTCGGTTCCTATTTTTAGGGTTTTCTTGTCATCTTCATGGTTGAAGGTCATGGAGGCCGTGGATGCAGCCCTGCTGAGCCCACACTGGACCTCGGCCCCATCTGCCCATCTTTTACACCCCTCCAAGGGATGGGGCCACAACCACCGCCCTGCGCAGCCTCTGCCAGAGCTCAACATCCCTTTCAGTAAGGAAATTCCTCACAATATAGAATCATAGAATAGAATCATAGAACAACCAGGCTGGAAGAGACCTATCGGGTCATCGAGTCCAACCATTCCTATCAAACACTAAACCAATGTCCCTCAGCACCTCATCTACCTGTGCCTTAAACACCTCCAGGGAAGGGGAATCAACCACCTCCCTGGGCAGCCTATTCCAATGCCCAATGACCCTCTGTGTGAAAAACTTCCTCCTAATCTCCAGCCTAAATCTCCCCTGGTGGAGCTTGAGGCCATTCCCTCTCGTCCTGTCCCCTGTCCCTTGGGAGAAGAGCCCAGCTCCCTCCTCTCCACAACCTCCTCTCAGGGAGTTGTAGAGAGTAATGAGGTCTCTTCTCAGCCTCCTCTTCTCCAGGATAAACACCCCCAGCTCTCTCAGTCGCTCCTCATAGGGCCTGTTCTCCAGCCCCTTGACCAGCCTCATTGCTCTTCTCTGGACTCACTCCAGAGCCTCAACATCCTTCTTGTGCTGAGGGGCCCACAACTGAACACAGGATTCAAGGAGCAGCCTCCCCAGTGCTGAGTCCAGAGGGAGAAGAACCTCCCTGGCCCTGCTGGTCACACCATTTCTGATCCAAGCCAAGATGCCATTGGCCTTCTTGGCCACCTGGGCACAACCCAGGTGTGTCCAACCCAAATCTCCCCTGGTGCATCTTGAAGCCGTTTCCCCTCGTCCTGTCTCTGGCTACCAGGGAGGAGAGACCAACCCTCACCTTCCTTAACCTTCGTGCGGCTGACTTGCCGCTCACCGTCCTGTCCCCTTTGGGGAGCAGCAAAATGGCTTCGAGAGGGACAAGAAGCAGCACTTTCTGGTCAGAGATTGAATTTTTCTGGCTGCTGGTGCAGTGCAGGGAAGCGCTGGCTGTTTGGGAGGCTCAGGAAGGGAATAATTCTGAAAGGAGACAATTTTATCTGGACATTACGATGAGGGTGAGGAGGCCCCAGGTTGCCCAGAGCAGGGGTGGCTGCCCCATCCCTGGAGGGGTTCAAGGGCAGGTTGGATGGGGCTGGGAGCCCCTGATGGAGCAGGAGGGTTGGAACTGGATGGGCCGGGAGGTCCCTTCCGACACAAACTGGTTTATGATTCTATGATTCTGTGATTACGGTGATTTATTGCTTTTCCCAGCTGGGCGTTCCTGACGGGGAAACACTGCTGCTTTCTCCACCGAAACCCTGCGGCTCTGCCAGCTGACTCAGCGCCGAGCACTCACCTCTCTTTGCTTTCCTTTTCTTCATAAAAGGCGCCTGGCGCCTCCTTCACCTTTCCCAGCGCAGCCTGGGCTTGTGCCTCCCGGGTGGGAAGTGGAGGCTGCTCAACCCTCCTGAAACTCTCAGGAGCAGAGAGCGACGGGGCTGATGGTCACAGGAGGTGTGGGAGCAAATATCACTCACCTGAGGGTCACCTCTTTAAATCAGGATGAGGTTTTGCGGTGGCTGGTAGGGTTTTGGGGTTCCTGGCAGGGGTTTTGGGTTCCTGGCAGGGTTTCTGAGTGGCTGGTAGGGTTTTCCAGATGGCTGGAAGGCTTTTTTGGGTTCCTGGCAGGATTTTTGGATGGCTGGCAGGGTTTTTAAGTGGCTTACAGGTTTTCTAGGTTCCTGGCAGGGTTTTTGGGTTCCTGGCAGGGTTTTTGTGTGTCTTACAGTGTTTTTGGGTGCCTGGCAGTCATTCTCCCCATCCCTCTCCAAATCATGAGGTGCAGGTCTGGGTAATCCCCCTGTTCTGCGCACGGTGGGAGGCAAGAGCATTGCAGTGCCTGCTCTTTCAGTCAGAATCGCATTTCGGGTTTGGGAGAGGATGACTGCGGCTGCCTTAGTCAGAGGGTTCTCCCTGTCTGGGCGTTTCCTTATCTGTAGGAAGCTCTAAAGTCGTTTCGAGCCCTTTCCACCCACCCGGCGCCCACGGAGGTGCCCGGCACAGGGCTCGGCCGGGCCGGCTGCTCTCTCCGCTGTGTCACGGCTGATGCCACCGGAGCTGGTGATCTCACCGCCGAGTCATTTCTTCTGCACATGCAGCCGATAAAATTCACCTGAGCTCACAGTGCAGCCGGAGGAGCCTTTGTCCACAAGGGAACGAAAGGCTGTGCCGTGTGGAAGCTTCCCCTGATGACTTTAAACGCCTGGAGCGCTGATGCTCGCAGCGTTTCCCAGCTCAGAGCTCCGGAGCTGTGGGAAACTCTCAGGAAGCTTTGTGATATTCAGCCTAAACTTCCCTTTCTTTTATCTCCCTCTCTGAGTTGGAGCTCTGTGCCAGACGGCCTCCCTTCCTGCTGTCTCTGTGCCCTCCCAGGGAACGTGGAGCCGCGTTCGAGCTCTCCCGGACAAGAACAGGCTCCACAGAGCCAGGAAGAGCTTGTTTCATTTTCAGTCTGACCACAAAACTCGGTGCCTCGGTGCCTCTCGTCAAGCCGCGAGCGAAAACACAAGCCTGTGCGCACAGAATCGTGGAGTGGTTTGGGTGGGATGGGGATGGGACGTTTCTTCCTAAGATCTCATCTCAGTCTCCCCTCTTAGAATCATAGGACTTGTCAGCAAGAGCCCAACCCCAGCCTTCATCTCGGTGCTCTGGGGGCTGTGCTGCTCCTCCATCCATCCCCTTTCTTTGAGCAGGATGGTGGGAGCAGTGAGTTTGCACCTCACGGAGATGCTCCCTCCAACCCTCTGCAGAGCAGGAATTGGTGCTGGGGAGCAGACCCAGGGTGTCGGGGGACTCGTGGGTTCTTGCGGTGGTTCCTGCAAGCAGAGGGTTGGTGTTTGCGCGGCTGAGTCATCTCGGGCTCTGAGCAGTCAGGCAGGAGCCTGCAGGTGACTGGAGGGGAGTGGGTTGAGGCTTTGGGGGCGCGAGCTGCACTTTGGCCGCAGCAGCAGAGCTGCCGGTGGCTCCTGCAGCACCAGAGCTGCCTGTGCACAGATCCCACCCTCGCTGGAGCCTCTGCTGGAGCCTGTCCTGCTTCTCTGCCCTCCTGTCCTTCCAAGGGAGCTGCTGCTGGTGCCAACCAAACCCTCCCAGTCCCGTGACTGCTCTGCAATACGAGGGGAATGAGCAGCCACTGTGAAACTCTGTGGCCTGGTTCTCACAGCAGCTCCCGTGGAAGCCGGTGCCGTGCGCTCCTTGCATGCCCTGAGCTGGTTTTCCCCTCTGTGCTTTCTCTGTGACTGCCCTGACCAGTAATGCAGGAAGGATGAGGCCGGAGCAGACTCTGCAGTGCAAGTTCTTGTTTATTTACTTCGCCAAAGAGCCCTTAAGCGCCTTCCCCGAAGCTCAGCTCCGGCTCCTGCTTTAAATTACATGGTGGAGCAGTTATTGCGTCTCTGGCCACCCGTGTCAGGCCGTGGGCCAACACCTGATCGCAGCGGAGGCTCCAAACCCCCGAGGTGGGTCGCCAGGTCCCCTCGGGCACCGGTCGCTGCTGCCTCCGTCCCTCACACACACACGCAAACCAAACTCCAAGTGCATCTGGCTTTGCATTTCATAGAATCATAGAACAACCAGGTTGGAATGGACCCGTCGGATCTTCTAGTCCAACCATTCCTATCAAATCCAACCGTTCCTATCAGATTTCCAACCCGTTTCCCTTGCAAGGGCTCCAGGTAACGCCGATGGCAATATCTTTGCCCTCTGCTTTCTGATTTCTTTAGTGCAAGATCTAAAAATAAGTCTGGAATGTGCTGCGGTGACCCAGGGACCCGACCTGGGGTGGTGCTGCCAGAGCTCCTCACCCCACTGGCACCAGTTAAACGCGGGAGGGTTTCAGGCTACCCTGGGAGCAAAGTCTGAGCTGGCAGGTGTGTCCTGAGGGATTTCGCGCTCTCTCGGCCAGGTAATTGTTTCCTTTAATGGGAAGGAAATAGAGCTGCAGGTCTCCAGGGACACTCTCTCCTTCCAGCCTCCTTGACCACCTTGAAAGTGGAGCAGATCAGGAGACAAAACACGTGAGCAATTAATGGATCTCCTGGCAGAGAGGACGGCACTGAGGGAGGTGCCCTCTCTCAGGTAGATACCCTCTGTCCTAGAGCTGTGCCTCACACTGACTGCTGGGAACGTGCGACAGAGTCATGGAATGGGTTGGGTTGGGTTGGAAGGGACCTTACGCCCATTCCCGCTGGATCAGGCTGCTCAAAGCCGCATCCTCTCTCCTAATCTCCAAACTAAACCTCCCCTGGCACAACTTGAGGCCCTTTCCTCTTGTCCGTCACTTGTTACCTGGGAGAGGAACAAGGTGAGCATCGTTTCAACCCCCGCAGTGTGGATAAACCCTCGTCCTGCACCGGACAGAGCGGATCCCGGTGCTTCCCAGCTCTGCCTCTTCCAGGAGCTTTGCTCCATCCCAGGCTGGCTCCTCGCTGCGCTCTCCCCGGGTATTGTCCCACGCCATGGAAATCTGGAGGTCTTAAAGGAGGAGGGTGGGGGGAGACAGAAAGAAAGAAAAAAAAACTTGCTGCACTCAGGAAAAAAATTCAATAGCTCATTCAGCCGCTGAGCTGCTGGTGCAGGAAGTGTAAAAGAAAAATGGAGCCGGCTTTGTTCTGCCCAGACAAGGAGTAAATGCCACTGCCCCAACAGCCGAGGGCTGTTCCAAAAAAGCATGAGGTCATCGTTAAAAGCAGTAACCACCTCACGGCTTCGCGCTGGGTTACCAGGCTCCCCGCGTCGCCCCCCTCCCCTTTTTCCTGGCACCAGCCTGGCTCGGCGCTTGGGACGGCTCCGGTGAGGTGTGTGCGGCTGCTCTCCGTGAGGAGCTGCCGGTGGGCGCCTGGCCCTGCTCCAGGGGCTCGCGGAGGCCTTGTCGGCTTTTCATCCAGGAGGGAGCCGCTCGGTGCTCCCAGCCCTGGGCCTCCCAGAGCGCTGGCTCCTCTGTCTGCCAGGCCGAGCTGCTGCTCCAGCGTCACTGTGATCCCGTGGGAGATGGTTTGGTGCGTCTCCGTGGCTCCAGAGTTGGTGCCATCTCACCATCGTGGGGCTTTTCGCCCTCCCTGCTCGTTCAAACGCACTTTGGTTCAGGCTGGGATCTAGGAGCGCATCCCCTGACCATCGCCCTGCATCCTCCATCCCACTGGGGATACCGGTACCTCATTGGAGAAGAGGAGGCTGAGAGGAGACCTCATTACTCTCTCCAACTACCTGAAAGGAGGTTGTAGAGAGGAGGGAGCTGGGCTCTTCTCCCAAGGGACAGGGGACAGGACGAGAGGGAATGGCCTCAAGCTCCACCAGGGGAGATTTAGGCTGGAGATTAGGAGGAAGTTTTTCACAGAAAGGGTGATTGGGCATTGGAATAGGCTGCCCAGGGAGGTGGTTGATTCCCCTTCCCTGGAGGTGTTTAAGGGACGGGTGGATGAGGTGCTGAGGGACTTGGTTTAGTGTTTGATAGGAATGATTGGACTCGATGATCCGATGGGTCTCGTCCAACCTGGTTGTTCTAAAGCCACCACGTGCTTTCCTTCGGGAAGCTCGAGCACAGGGACATCCACGAGCACCAATTCACTCGTTGGGGTAAAGCAAAAGCAGCAGAACTGCAGCAGTTACTCAGATGCTCTCCTGTTTATTTAGACAGCGAGGAGTGGCCGCTTCCAGCTATGAGAAGCATGGGAAGAATTCAGAATCTGGAGGGATCAGTGCATATTTCTTGGCTGGCGTAAGGCTTCCTGCCGCTCGGCTGCAGCGGCTGCGGGTGGGAGGGTGCAGGTGGCACCGATTGCATAAAAGAGAAAGGGGTTTGTGCTGCTTCGGTGACTCAGTGTAGGGTGTCGGGCTGGCAGCCCAGCGAGTGCCTCGCGAGGTGCATCTCGTCGGCGTGCAGGGGCAAGCCTGGTTTCTCCTCACGCCACGGTGCCGAGGGCGGCAGTTTCAGCCTCGTGACCTGGCTCCTGTCGTAACCTTTCGGGGCGGCGAGGGACACAAGGACCCTCTGTGCAGCTCCCAGGACAGAGCACGGTGTGGGGTGCACGGCTGAGCCCCGTCCCACCGTCACCTCGCTGCCCGATCCCTCGTCCCCAGCATCTACCTGAGAGGAGGTTGTGGAGAGGAGGGAGCTGGGCTCTTCTCCCAAGGGACAGGGGACAGGACGAGAGGGAATGGCCTCAAACTCCACCAGGGGAGGTTTAGGCTGGAGATTAGGAGGAGGTTTTTCACAGAAAGGGTCATTGGCAGAGGCTGCCCAGGGAGGTGGTTGATTCCCCTTCCCTGGAAGTGTTTAAGGGACGGGTGGATGAGGTGCTGAGGGACATGGGTTAGTGTTTGATAGGAATGGTTGGACTAGAAGATCCGATGGGTCCCTTCCAACCTGGTTGTTCTGTGATTCTGTGATTCTGTGATCTCCGGGAAGCGCTGCCGGAGCAGGATTGGGCCGGGGATGCAAGCCCTGTCGGGAGCCAGAGCGAGATGCTGGATGGAGGAGGCGTCTGCTTCAACGTGGAGCTTGTGCTGAGTCACGACTCGTGGAGCCAGCGCTGCTGTCACCGCCGAGCGCTGACTCAAGAGCTGAGCTGGGTTTGGTTGTTCTTTTCCCACTAAAGCAGCCCAAAGCGTTCCCTGTGCAGCCAACATGGTCCGTGGAGAATCGGCTGATGAAAAGGAGGTGTCTGCTCCGTGGACATCAGTCGGTCTTGCTTTGACGTCAGAGATCTGTGCGGAACAGATAGTGGGACTGAGAGTGCAAAGCAGCCCCGTGTCAGTGCTCCCTTCACGTTTGCCTGGATGGAAACACGGCAGTACTGGCAGTGATTGTCATTCTTATGCATCATAGTGAATAATCCTGTTTTGTAAACACCCAGACGCCTCTTTTGCTGAAAATGTATGAAGAATGTGATGCAAGAAACCTGCTTTTGTAACACCGTGAGCCCTTTGCGTTTAATCATGAAGCTTGGTGGGGGAGAGGGAATTTGTGAGGGAATTGAGCTGATGCAGGATGCAGTCTGAGCATCCTGAGCTGGTTTTGCTTCTGCAAACCAGCTTAAAACACCAAATCCTGATCATTCCAGATTTTACCCTAAGACGCCGGTTGGGTCTGTGTTCCCCAGTGCTTTTCCCGAAGAAGCACTACAGCCCAATCGGAGCTCAGGACGGGTTTGCTCCTCTGCTGAGTCACCTCTGCCCCTCAGCTGGCCCCTCTCTGCCTGTTTATTTGCTGCCAGATGTCATAACCCTCCCTCTCCACCACTTCCCATAGAATCACACAGCACTTCGGCTTGGAAGGGACTCTACGGGTCATCCAGCCTGACCCCCCCAGCAGCAGGAACATCGTTAACCAGATCGGGTCGCTCAGATCTAGTTGGTATCGACCTTGGAACACGTCTGGATAACGGCGTGTCCTGTGCCCTGTGTTATCGTCACTCATTTTCAGTGTTTATCTTGCTGCCACCCCCCCAGCCCCATAGGTGAATTCCTCCTGCAGCCCGAGCCCTGTCAGTGCTCCGGGGTCTCCAGGCGGCTCTGCTGCCGGAGGAGCCGGGACGGCAGCCCAGAGAATTAATTGCAAGACCATGTGATGACTTCAGCCCTCCTGGAACTGCTTAAACGCCAGCGGGAAAGCTGCAGGCCGAGTGCCGACTGCCTTCACGCAACAGGAGCCGCTTCCCAAACTCACTTTGTTCTTTCTGGGCAGCTCTGCCCTTCCCAGGAACTCTGCCAGGGGGACGCGGAGATGGATCAGCCGCGAGGGCAGAAGGTGCAGGGAAAGATGCAGGAAGATTTATTTAGTGCTGAGTGATGTCTGTCGGTGACTCAGCAAACGCGAGCGGCTCTGTCGTTGTGCAGAGTCACAGCTCGATGCCGGGAAAGGCTGAGTACCCCCTGTCCCGCACTGGGAAGGGGCAGGAGGAGCTCGTGGCCAGACTCCAAAGGCTTCACCCACCTGGCAGGGAGGAAGCATGGCCGGACGGGTTATTCCTCCGTGGACAGAGGGCAGTGGAGGCAGGAGGATGCGCACGAGACCCACATGTCCCAACTGCCCCATGCATCCCGCTCCAGCCCAAGTCTCCCCAAACCTGCTCCAAATGCTTTAAGTGCATTTGACTTAAATGGATAAAGGGATAGGACAAGGAGGAAGGGTTTGAAGCTGAAAGAGAGGAGATTGAGATGAGATCTTGGGGAGAAATGTTTTGCTGTGAGTTTGGGAGGCCTTGGCCCAGGTTCCCCAGAGCAGGGGTGGCTGCCCCATCCCTGGAGGGGTTCAAGGGCAGGTTGGATGGGGCTTGGAGCCCCTGATCCCATGGGAGGTGTCCCTGCCCATGGCAGGGGTGGGACTGGATGGGTTTTGAGTTCCTTTCCAACCCATCCCATGATCCAATGATTGGAAAGGGGACTATGTACCTGTGCCCTGCCTGTCACCCTGGTTCGCATCACACACGCTTCACTCCGCGTGCTTCCGCCTTTTGGCTTTCTCCCAAATACTTTTCCCCCGCGAGTTGTTTCCACACCCCTGTAGCTCTGCGGAATGACATCTTTGACAAGTTTGCTTTGGCTTTTCAAAAATGCCGAGGACGCCCTTCGTGTGCCAGGCAGCAGCCCAGGACCTTTCGTATCGATGCTCTCCGGTCGCTAATGACGTGTTCTGTTAATTATTCACCTAAGTAACAGCAGCTCCCAGTCCCTGAGCGTGGCCAGCGGTTACGGCCTGGTTACCTGACCCATTCCAGCCTTATGGTTGGGCTCGATGATCCGGTGGGTCTCTTCCAACCTGGTGATTCTGTGATTCGAAAGGGCCGCAGCTCCTGCTGTGCTGGAGCACGAGATCGTGTGGCTGCAGTTTCATCACTGTCCCAACCTCCCCCCTGCTCTGGCTCCAGGAGCCACCGGAGGATCCTTCGGGATGCTCAGGGTGGGCAGCTGCAGCTGGAGGATGGTTTGTGTCCAGCACAACTCCCTCTTGACCTTTCTGAGAGCTCAGCTGCTGAAATTTGTTCTTGGAAATACAGAGTGGTGTGAGAGGGCTGAGCCGTCAGCACACGGGAAGCCACTCACTCGCTCCCCGGTTCCCCCGAGGGAGCCCTGGCGGCGTCACTGCTGGGTGACGGCTCTGGGGAGGAGGCAGAAGCTGCTGCTGCAGATGTTGTTGCTGTGAAACCACCATCCCTGTGCTCAGCAGCTCGCGAGGTGCTGCTCTCCACACTTGGTAGAGGCAAAGGGCATTGATGCTAGAGGCAAAGAGAGGTCCCACCAGGGGCTGGTGATCATAGAATCATAGAACAACCAGGTTGGAAGGGACCCACCGGATCATCGAGTCCAACCATTCCTATCAAACACTAAACCAAGTCCCTCAGGACCTCGTCCACCCGTCCCTTAAACACCTCCAGGGAAGGGGAATCAACCCCCTCCCTGGGCAGCCTATTCCAATGCCCAGTGACCCTTTCCATGAAAAACCTCCTCCTAATCTCCAGCCTAAATCTCCCCTGGTGGAGCTTGAGGTCATTCCCTCTTGTCCTGTCCCCTGTCCCTTGGGAGAAGAGCCCAGCTCCCTCCTCTCCACAACCTCCCTTCAGGTAGTTGTAGAGAGTAATGAGGTCTCCTCTCAGCCTCCTCTTCTCCAGGATAAACACCCCCAGCTCTCTCAGCCGCTCCTCATAGGGTCTGTTCTCCAGCCCCTTCACCAGCTTTGTTGCTCTTCTCTGGACTCTCTCCAGAGCCTCAACATCCTTCTTGTGCTGAGGGGCCCACAACTGAACACAGGATTCAAGGAACTGTCTCACCAGTGCTGAGTCCAGAGGGAGAATCACCTCCCTGGACCTGCTGCTCACACCATTTCTGATCCAAGCCAAGATGCCATTGGCCTTCTTGGCCCCCTGGGCACACTGCTGGCTCATGGTCAGTCGGCTGTCGACTGACATGATGCTGCAGGGATGGGGACATGGATGCTGCAGGGATGGGAACATGGATGCTGCAGGAATGGGGACATGGATGCTACAGGGATGGGGATGTGGGATGCTGCAGGGACAGGGATGCAGGATACTATAGGAACAAGGGATGCAGGATCCTACAGGAACACAAGATGCTGAGGACCAGGCCTTGCTGTGGGGCGACGGGAGCAGAGTGCTACAGGGGTGGCCGTGCTCGCCCTGCCTCTCCCAGCTCTGCCGCAGATGTTCCCGTAAGGAACTGGCCCTGGACTGGTTCGTCAGCCTTGTTCCATAAACAGGAAGCCGGGAAAGTACAAGCAGGTGATCTCGCGCTGCTGCAAACATAAATTCCATCTGATCGTTGGTGTATTTTTTTTCCCTCCAGCTGCCTGCTAACTCCTTCTGCAGGTGAAGGATTGTTTTGTCAGTGAGGAGTGAGCTGTTTGCAGTAGGAGGTCTTTCGGGTTCACTGTATAAACTTAGGAAGAGCCGAACTCTGAGCCCTTCCCTGGTCCTAACGCTGTGGAGCACTCCCAGATATCTGCTCTCAGGAGCACACGTGCTCTGAGAGGGGTTTGTTTGGGAAAAGGGACGAGCAGAAGGTGGCCAAGAGTAACTGCGTGTGCCTCAGCTGCCTTACGGGCAAAGCTTCCCAGTTTCTCCCTGGGATTGATGACATAAACATTGGCAGCAGCTCTGGCTGCTCGTGTCCAGCTTGTGCTCGGCCTGCACAGGGAACTGCAGGAACAGCAGCTGCTGGTCTGGGATCCTGAGGATCTCAGAGGGTCGCGGAGCGCTTGGTGCTGAAGGAGCAAGGAGGCTCCAAAGATAAAGCCTTCCCGTTGCGGGTGCTGCTTCTCCATGGGACAGAGAGTGTTCCCTGTGCTGGGTCAGGAATCATAGAATCATAGAGTCATAGAACAACCAGGTTGGAAGAGACCCATCGGATCTTCTAGTCCAACCATTCCTATCTTAACACTAAACCAAGTCCCTCAAGACCTCATCTACTCATCCCTTAAACACCTCCAGGGAGGGGGAATCAACCCCCTCCCTGGGCAGCCTATTCCAATGCCCAATGACCCTCTGTGTGAAAAACTTCCTCCTAATCTCCAGCCTAAATCTCCCCTGGTGGAGCTTGAGGCCATTCCCTCTCGTCCTGTCCCCTGTCCCTTGGGAGAAGAGCCCAGCTCCCTCCTCTCCACAACCTCCTTTCAGGGAGTCGTAGAGAGCAATGAGGTCTCCTCTCAGCCTCCTCTTCTCCAGGATAAACCCCCCCAGCTCTCTCAGCCGCTCCTCATAGGGCCTGTTCTCCAGCCCCTTCACCAGGAGGGACTGGAGCAGCCTGGGCGAGCAGCAGGTCTCGTGGGGCTCGGCTTCCAGAGCTGGGCCTCGGGATGCAGGCCGAGACTCAAGCCTGTGGGACACAGACATTGCCGTCCCAGCTCCCTGCTTAGGAAATTGGGGCAGGAGAGGAGGCTCCAGCGCTGGCACCAGCCTGCTTCCCTCTCCCCAGTTCCACAGTACCAGGCTTTATTTGCACAGCCTGGCTTCCCAGGCCGCCCTGACTAACGGCTTCCAGCTCTCCAGAGGTGGAGATTTCCAAAGAACCCTGTTAATTCAGGGAATCGGCTGAGGGCTGAAGCGCCGCTTGTTTTCTCCCCCAGCGCTCAGCGCCGCCAACAAAGCCCAGTGCGTTCAGGGATCGAGAAGTTCCGCACACGTTGCTCACTGCTGCCAAGCCAAACAAGCCCCAGGAGAGCCCTCGCGGTCTGGAATAGACTCCCCTCATGTCTGAACACAGGCGAGACGGCTCGAGTCCGCCTGGATTTTCTTATGGGGCAGACACTCCTCCCTCTCTTCCCCCATGAAGGCCGCAGTTCAGCATCTGCTTTGAAGCTGGGGAGGAGGCTGGAGGAGGCTGTAATTAGGGCGAGGGATGAAGAGCTGCGGTGGGCGGCTGGCTGGGGCGCCCGCAGCGCCACTGGATCCAATCCTGCCTTTGCTTTGGCTCCGGCCTCCTCCCAGCATCATCCCAGGTTTGTCAGGAGGTGGGAGGTGGAGTTGGTGCTCACTGCAACCTTCTCCTTGCTTCCCGGTCTTCCCCGATGGTCACAGGCTGAGTCACAGGGCGAGGGAGCGACTTTTCCTGCCACCTCTGCAGCAGCTCTGGGGAGACGATCATAAGGAAAAGTCCTGAGAACAGCGTCTGGCTGAGCGTGTCCTGCTCGGATGGTGTGGCCAGAGCTGCCCTCCCGTGTGCCACAGCCTCTCCCGAGAGCTGCTGTTCATCGAATCATGGGATGGGTTGGGTTGGAAGGGACCCCAAAGCCCATCCAGTCCCACCCCAACTGGATCGGGAGCTCCGAGCCCCATCCAGCCTGGAACCCCTCCAGGGATGGGGCAGCCACCCCTGCTCTGGGCAACTGTGCCTGTGCAGTGGCCCAGGATGAGCTTTAACATCCCTTCTAACCCAAACCATTCCATGATTCTGTGATTAAAGGCCTTACGATCTGGCCAGACGGGGATGGGTGCAGAGTTTGGCATCTGGATGGGGTCTGTGAGACCCTCGGAGACCAGGAACTTGGTGCATGGAGAGTTGTGCTCTTGTTTCCACAGTCATCCAGACCCTTATTTTGCACCATTTCTGGGGCATCTGGGGAACCTGCCCCTTTGCCACGTCCGTCCGTCCTTCCTTCCTTCCTTCCTTCCTTCCTTCCTTCCTTCCTTCCTTCCCTTTTGCAGAGACATCAGTTTGTAAACCGACGGCTAAATGGCTCAGTATCGAGCGTTTCCATCGGAGCCTGGTGTGGGGGAAACACTGGCACAGGAGCCGGAGCAGGATGAAGGCCACAGGGCGAGGAGAGGGTGAAAAGAGACGGGGAACATAGAATCATAGAATCACAGAACAACCAGGTTGGAAGAGACCCATCGGATCATCCAGTCCAACCATATGCACCACATGCACACACGATCGTGGTTGAGCAGGGTCCATCGTCCCTCTGCGAGACGCTCAGGGCAGGATTCGTGGGTTGGGGAAGTTCTGTTCCCTTTTCCCGTCAGTCAAACGCTTCTGGCAGAAGTTTCCTTTTTCCCCTCTGATCAGCACGTTTCTGGGTATTTTTTTTTTCAATCAAACAAGTGCTGCTTAAAGGAAAGGAGAACTTGAACCAAACTCAGGAAGCGTGAAGTCGGTGTCATCATTTCAGGGCTCGTGGGAGCCCTTTGCACGTGGTTGCCAGTGAGGAGGTGCCGTGCGACCCTCCCCAGTTGATACGTGGTGATGTGGCAGCTTCATGTGATGCCAACCCTGCTCCCCCCTCCTTGTCTCGCAGGATTCTCGTGTGCCAGGCCTGGAGCTGATGGCAGACAATGTCAACAACTAACAACATAGCGCAGGCCCGCAAGCTGGTGGAGCAGCTCCGCATCGAAGCTGGCATCGAGCGCATCAAGGTGAGTTTGGGAGCTGGACCACACTCGCCACGTCCAGGGTGAGCAGGGACGGAGAGGGAAGGGCTCCCGGCAAAGAGCTTTGGGTTTTCCCGGAGCTCACGCATGCGGCTGCGATGACTCTGGCTCAGAAATTGCAGCAGTTCTGGGTGAGACCCCTTCCTACGGGCACCGCTCCGACTGGCAGGTGAGGTTGCAGCTTCTCTCAGGGCTCAGAGGTGACCACGCGATCCAGAGGCCACTCAGCCTCCAGCCAAGGGCCGACCGGCCACCGGAGTGAGTTTGTGGAGCTCTGCTGGGCACAAACCACCTGCGAAGGCACCGAAGCTGCAGGGTCCAGACCCAGCAAAGCTCTGCAGGGCTTGCTCACGGCCTTGCTTGGCCGTGTATTTAAGGACAGCTTCGCTGAGCACTTTCTCTCACTTTCTCTCACTTTCTCTCACTCTCTGAGCACTTGCTGCCTGTGCAGTGTTTTCTCAGCTGCTGCTCTTCCCTTTTCTTACCAGTGCCAGGAGAGAGCCGCTCAAGGCACACGTATAGTGGTAGTAGGGAAGGTTCATTTTGTGCTGCAGTTGCCAACCCGAGAGTTGGTCGTTTAGTTTCCTCATCAAAGAAAGTTTTCTTTGCCTTTCAGTCCCTTCTGCAGCAGCAGCAGGTCCTCCCTCCGCTTTGGTTTGGATGTGCGGGAGCTGCTGCCGCCTTGAATAGCTTTGGGGTTTTTTTCAAGCTGTGAGGTTTTGTAGCTGTTTTTAGGGCAGCCTCTTCCTAGACTGCAGCGATTCACCCATCCGAGAGGCTTTTTTAGGGAAGACAAAGTAATTAGAGGTCTTCCCCAGCGCATCCACTGCTGACTCTGCCCCAAATTACTGTGTCTGTGCTCCAGGATCCCAAACGGTTCACGCTGAGGAGGAGGAGGAGGAGGTGTTCTTCCCGACCTTTGGAGCCGCCACTATCTTAAATGCTTTGCTGGGAAAGAATAACAGTGGTAGGACCACAACAAGCTGCTATTTAGGCTGGAGCGGAGAAGATGTGCTGTCTGGGCAAGGTTTCAACACCGCTGAGAGCCGCAAGCCCAGCTCTGGGGCTGCCGGGCCAGCCCCTGCCCACGTGTGGAGCCGCTTCAATGAGTCCTGGCTCCTCCGGCTCCTGCTCTCCCTGCCTCGCAGCTGAGGCCGGCGAGAAGCGTGTTTGCCGACGGATAAATGAGATGAGGTGTTTGGAGATGAGGGGAATGGGCAGCCCTGAGAGCTGTGCCAGCAGCCAGAGCAGCAGCGGGAGGATCCCTGGTTCCTCCCTGTGGGGTCTGAGGGAGCTCCTGGCACCGCAGGTGAAGCAGAGAATCGTAGAACCAGTAAGGATGGAAAAGACCTCTAAGCTCATCCAGTTCAACCATCGCCCAACCCCTCTGTCCCTACGAAACCGTGTCCTGAAGTGCAGCACCTAGGTGGTTTTTGAGCCCCTCCAGGGACGGAGATCCTCCCTCTGCCAGGGCTTCCCCACTCTTTCAGCAGAGCATCTTCCCCCAAATCCAATCTAAACCTCTCCTGGAGCAGCTTGAGGCCGTTTCCTCTCATCCTCTCCCTTGTTTCTTGGGAGCAGAGCCCAGCGCCCACCGGACCACAACCTCCTTTCCAGGAGCTGCGGAGAGCGATGGGATCTCCCCTCAACCAACAGCCCTGGGTCCGTCAGTGGCTCCGGGATCCCTGTGAGGCTGCAGAGCGCAGGGTCCCTGGCAGTGCCGCAAAGCCAGGGCCACCGGGAAGAGGTGTGGAGGTGCTTTCTGTCCCTCCTAACTCAGGGCTCAGCTCGGCTGGGAGGGACGAGTCATAGAATCATTGAATCATAGAACAACCAAGTTGGAAGAGACCCATCGGATCTTCTAGTCCAACCATTCCTATCAAACACTAACCCAAGTCCCTCAAGACCTCATCCACCCGTCCCTTAAACATCTCCAGGGAAGGGGAATCAACCCCCTCCCTGGGCAGCCTATTCCAATGCCCAGTGACCCTCTGTGTGAAAAACTTCCTCCTAATCTCCAGCCTAAATCTCCCCTGGTGGAGCTTGAGGCCATTCCCTCTCATCCTGTCCCTTGGGAGAAGAGCCCAGCTCCCTCCTCTCCACAACCTCCTCTCAGGGAGTTGTAGAGAGTAATGAGGTCTCCCCTCAGCCTCCTCTTCTCCAGGATAAACAACCCCAGTTCTCTCAGGAAAGGAAGCAAACGGTGATCCTGGCAGCTGCGGCTGGTCCCATCTGGCCACCCAGATGTGATGTGGTTGCGTCTGTGTTTTGCCTTTGACTTGTGCTCCACCAGCCTTTAAGTTAATTAAAAATAAAGGGGTTGCCGTTGGTCTCCGGAGCGGCTGGCACCTCCCTGCCCCGGGACGGGGCGGCCGCTGCGCTCACCCTCCACCGCGGTGCCCTCGGCCACTGCTCCCAGAAGACGCTTTGAAGTAAAGTAAGCAGAGCCTCAAGTCGTGGTCTCTAATGGTTTCAAACCCTCCTTTTCCAAGATGAGAGGGCGGCCGCTCTCCAGCAGGCATTTTTCCCTTTCTTCTTTATCCCCAAGCCCTCAAAACCAACAATAGTATCTTCTAAATCTCTTGCTTGTGGCTGGGGGTGTTTTTCCCATGCTCCACGACGGTTTGTTTGTGTCAGACCTGACAAACTCTTTTTTTTTTTTTTTTTTTCCACGGTTTCCCCTTTTCATTTGTCTCCATCTCTGGGAAGTTGACGCTACAAAAAGCTGAAGTCAGGGTCTCTTCCATCCCAGTGGAGCCGTGTGGGATGAGCTCTGTGCCTTCACTCATTACTCTCTACAACTCCCTGAGAGGAGGTTGTAGAGAGGAGGGAGCTGGGCTCTTCTCCCAAGGGACAGGACAAGAGGGAATGGCCTCAAGCTCCACCAGGGGAGATTTAGGCTGGACATTAGGAGGAGGTTTTCATGGAAAGGGTCATTGGGCATTGGAACAGGCTGCCCAGGGAGGGGGTTGATTCCCCTTCCCTGGAGGTGTTTAAGGCACAGGTAGATGAGGTGCTGAGGGTCTTGGTTTAATGTTTGATAGGAATGGTTGGACTCGATGATCCAATGGGTCTCTTCCAACCTGGTTGTTCTATGATTCTATGATTCTATGATTCACCTGGTTCCCTGGACAATGAAACAAGGGCTCCCTTGGCGCCTTTGCCGAGGACAGTAAGCTCTGTGGCACAGGAGGTGTCTCTTCCTATGGCACTGGGAGGGCTTTGAGTTCCCTTCCATCCCAAACCACCCCACAAGGGCCTCAAGCTCCACCAGGGGAGATTTAGGCTGGAGATTAGGAGGAAGTTCTTCACACAGAGGGTCATTGGGCATTGGAATAGGCTGCCCAGGGAGGGGGTTGATTCCCCTTCCCTGGAGGTGTTTAAGGGACGGGTGGATGAGGTCTTGAGGGACTTGGTTTAGTGTTTGCTAGGAATGGTTGGACTCGATGATCCGATGGGTCTCTTCCAACCTGGTTGTTCTATGATTCTATGATTCTCATCGACCTTCTCCTCTCTCCCAACACTCAGGTCTCGAAAGCGTCTTCCGAGCTGATGAATTACTGCGAGCAGCACGCCAGGAGCGACCCGCTGCTGGTCGGCGTCCCTGCCTCCGAGAATCCTTTCAAGGACAAAAAGCCTTGTATCATCCTATAGCTCTGCTGGCTCTGGCGCGTGCGACCCATCTCTCAGGCAGGCACCTTTCTCCATCCTCTGAAAACAAGCTCCAAACATACAACTGCGCCGAGGGGGTAAACACTAAACGTCGGATTCCAATAGAACTTCAACCTTCAAAACAAACAAACAAAGGAAAATTGTCAGGGTTGAGGGCAGAGCGGCCGCTCCTGGGCGGGAGTCGCGCCGAGAAGGGGCGAAACCGATAAAAACAGGGGTTAAAAATGCAGGGTTGAGGGGTGGGAGGGAGTTTTTTTTTAATAGCGACGTTGGAAGTCAGTCGCAGGGTGGTGGAGGCGGCGGGTTTATTGCTTCCACCCGCGAGATGCGAGGCCTGAGTGTCGGGACCACACGGGGAGAGGCTTTGAGCAAAGCTCGTCGTGGGGCTGATCCAATTAGTTTCCAGTTAGCGCGTCGGCGTGAGGATTTGCTCTGTTTCTCGAGAGGGAACGAGGGAAAACAACCACCGAGCAGAGGCCGGGTGGGCAAAGGGGCCTGCAAATGGGTAAAGTGAGGCTGGGGAGCTCCCTCCCTGCAGTCCTCGGCTCTGCTGGGACGAGGGAAACGCTCTCTGCCAAGGGCTGGGGCCGCGGGGAAGGGCTCTGGGCTGTCACATCCCTCGGCCGGGAGAGCTTCCCTGAGCGGCTCGAGGGAGCTGAGGCCGTGGGAGAGGTTGGGCTCGAGCCCCTCTGATCGCTTCTGGGCTTGCTCTGCCCTCCTGCCCCTGGTTGTCCCGATCGGGGTTGCGCTGGGGGCAGGGGGAAGAGGCTTTCCTTCGTGCAGCAGCACCGGCAAAATCATCCAAAATGGGCCTTTCGGAGAGTTTCAGCCCAGAACACTACAACTGGTGGATTTACCAGCATCTCCCATCACCCTTTTTCTCCTGAGAGTGGCAGCTTGGAAGTCATTCAGCCCAGTTAATCCGGGAGATGAACGTAAGGCTGGAGAAGAACTATTCCGTTGGCTTCCCAATCCCTTGGAAGTCTTGAACCGCAATTGAAATGGGAAGCGCCTTGTTCACCGACATTAAATGCACGTGTGGGATAACCCAGCGCGGAGCAGCCGGCGAGGAAGGCAGGAGGAGCAGGAGAACCTTCGTCCCTTCCCGGAGCGATGGCAGTGACGGAGCAGGGCAGTTCTGAGCCGGAGCAAAGAGATGCTCGGGGGGAAGATCAGAGCTCAGGGAAGTCCCTCAGTGTGGCTGGAGCTGCCGTCGTGGCTGAGCCGCAGCCGTGGGAGCCACAGCATCGCTCACCGGGGCAAGGACGGGACCTGCGCGTTGGTTTGAAGTGACTGAGCCCGAAGCTCTGTGGCTCCTCGGGAGGTGACAGACGCTCCCCTCGGAAGGCAGAGGCACTTTGGTCTCCGAACCAGCACCACTGGTGCCCGTTCCCGGTTGTCCTGGACGCTGGCCTCACGCTCCTGCCCAAAAAGAGATGGTGCCAAGTTCCGAGTTTAGGAAGAGAAGTTAAAAAAAAAAAATACACCTGATCTGAAATCGTGGGAATTTTCTTATCCCCCCAGTGCTTTGGGTGTGATTTGAAACACCACAACCTCCCTCTGGGGTGGAAACCACCCATGGCCGAGCTCCTCATGGCGACAGATCCACGAGGAGCAAACAGGCAGCAGTGGGAGGCTGGGGGGAGGCTGGAGGGGATCCTGGTGTTCGGCTTTCGCCGAAGCCGCTGACACTTTCCACTGTGGTTTGGTTGGAGGGAGAAGAACTCGCAGCCCATACTGGACGCTCAGGCTGCTCCGGGCAGGGCTCTGGGTGGCTTCACTGGCCACGTTCCGGAGCCTGACGGGTTCTTGAGGCGTGAGGAGCTGCGCAGAGTTCATGGTCCAGGCTGGAAGCCAAAGGCAGGGAGAGGAGCGGAGCCTGCAGGGACCCAGGGAAGGCAGGTTGGCATCTTCCAGGATGGAGAGCAGCTCGGAGGGTCTTCCTCAGCATGGGCTGAGCACAGCCAACCCTTCTCCCGCAGCGGCAGCAGCACCCGTGGGGGTTGCCCTTCACAAAGATGCTCCATTTCCACTCGTTGATTGCAGATCTCTCCCCACGGCTGGTTTCACCTGCACCATCGCTCGGCTTTGCAAAGGAAGATGGTAACCCAACCCGGTTTGTAACCCTATCGCCAACCACAGCTCCCGCTGCCAACCTCTTGCCGTCACTTCCCTAGATCCTTCGCTGACCGGAGCGTTCCAGGCCTCCCTGATGCGTCCCGGGCTCCTGACCCGGCGCCGACCTGGCACCGGGTCACTGATGTCGTGGGGGATTTCAACCCATTCCAGTCAGACAGAGGGAACTGGATTTATCTCTATGGCCACGCTCTTCCCTGGCCCTGCTCACTCCCTGGCTTGGCACCATGTCCGGCAGCATCCAGCAGCCCTGGCACCACTCTGAGCAGTGTCCGGCAGCCCTGGCACTGTGTCCGGCAGCCCCAGCACCACTCTGAGCAGTGTCCGGCAGCCCTGGCACTGTGTCCGGCAGCCCCGACACTGCACCAAGCAGTGTCCAGCAGCCCTGGCAGGGTGTCCAGCAGCGCAGGCGACGCCACCGTCTTGTTTCCATTTCAAATCCTTCCTCCAGCATATCTCCACGCTCTCAAGTGCCGCGTCCGTAGCGGGAGGTGAGCCTGGCCCTGAGGTGCGCCTGGGATCTGCCCCAGCAGGGCTTGCTCTTCGCCACCAGGGAGTTCCCTCCGTCCTTAATCTCGTACAGTTCCAGCCTTATTTTTCTACTCCAGATTGCTGATTCTTCCTCTACGTTAGAGACCAGCGCATGGTGCTATCGCCGGTGAGCCAGGCCGCTGCCCGAGCCGCTGCCGCTCCGCTCCAGGCCCGAGTGGGGCCGTAGCCACCCGCTCCTCCATCGGCTCGTGCTGTCCGCAGGGGCTCCCCGACACCCCGATCCGAGCGGGTGCCAGTCCTGCCCGCGTCCTGCCTGCTGCCCTTCCCCGTCCTGCCCACCCCAGCCCCGGGATGGCGGCAGGACGGCTCGCTCGGGATGCTCTGATGGGAAGGGGATGCTCTACCGGTGAACCATGTTGGATGCTTTGCCGATAAACTCCATCGGATGCTCTGCCGGTGAACACCACGGGACGCTCGGCTGGCGAATGCCATGGGACGCTCGGCTGGCGAATGCCATGGGACGCTCGGCTGGCAAAGCCAACCAGGCCCATCACGGTCCAGCAAATCAGGGTCACCTGCCCCTCATCCTCCCACTCCTGTGGCCGCGCTTGTCCCTGGTGTCTTACCTGAGTGGTGTCTCTGTGCCGGCAATGGGGAGGCGGCAGGTTTAGGTTCAACACATGGCTGGAGCTGAGAGCATCTGCCTTGGGGAACCCTGGGAGCCTGGGGATGGGGATGGGGGCTCCTGGCGCTGGGATGCTGGGTCTCCCAGCACCGAGATGCCAGAGGTTCCCGGCACTGGGATGCTGGTGGTTCCTGGCACTGGGATGCTGCTGGTTCCCAGACTGGGATGCTGAGTCTCCTGGCACTGAGATGCCAGAGGTCCCCGGCACTGGGATGCCAGAGGTTCCTGGACTGGGATGTTGGGTCTCCCAGTACTGGGATGTTGGGGTTCCCAGCACTGGGATACTGATGGTTCCTGGCACTGGGATACTGGTGGTTCCTGGACTGGGATATTGGGGTTCCTGGCACTGGGATGCTAGTGGTTCCTGGTACTGGGATGCTGTTGGTTCCTGGCACTGGGATGCTGGGTCTCCTGGTACTGGGATGCTGGTGGTTCCCAGCACTGGGATGCTGGGTCTCCTGGTACTGAGATGTTGGGTCTCCCAGTACTGGGATATTGGGGTTCCCAGCACTGGGATATTGGGGTTCCTAGCACTGGGATATTGGAGTTCCCAGCACTGGGATGCTGATGGTTCCCAGCACTGGGATGCTGGTGGTTCCCAGTACCAAGATGCCAGAGGTTTCAGGACTGGGATGCTGGGTCTCCCGGCACTGGGATGTTTGGGTTCCCAGCACTGGGATGTTGGGGTTCCCAGTACCAAGATGCCAGAGGTTCCTGGATTGGGATGTTTGGTCTCCCAGCACTGGGATGCTGGGTCTCCCGCCACTGGGATGATAGTGGTTCCCAGTACTGGAATGTTGGGGTTCCCAGTACTGGGATGTTGGGGTTCCCAGCACCAGGATGCTGGTGGTTCCCAGCACCGAGATGGCAGCAGCCACAGGGTCCTGCCGGGAGCCGAGCAGGACAGGCTGGGGCTGCCAGCGGGTGCTGGTGTCTCTCCATGGATGACTCGTTAGGTGGAAAAAAAAAAAAATCCTCAACCCTTTTATTTTCTTCTTTTTTTTTTTTTTTTGTTTTTAAATTTTCTCCTCGTCTGAGTAAATCGGTGACCATTCTGTAGGTGTTTTTGTAGAGCAGAAATATAAGTGCAAATTCCAGTAGTTGCTTGTACTTCGTTAGTGCATTTGCCAAAAAAAAAAAAAAAAAAAAAAAAAAGAAAGAAAAAGGGAAAAGAAAAAAAAAAAAAAGACACTTTCCAGGACTTTTTAAGTGCTGCGGATGGTGAAGGGGAGAAGGGAGCCTCCCGTGTGCCACTCACGGGCTCCACAAAGGCCTTTTTGGGATGTGAACACGAGTCCCGATCTGTCCGGAGGTTCTTTTTTAGCCTGTGGTGAAGCCCTTGCCAAAAATAGAAAGGAGAGAGGCTGGAAAAAGAAAAGGGAGCGAAGAAACGCGGCTTCTCTTTAATTATTTCGTCTCTTTTCCTTGTCCTCCCCTCCCTGTCTCGGCAGCCACCGACGCGGTGCTGGACCCAGAGCCTCCGCAGTGGGAGCCGAGAGCGTCCAACCTCCCTCCGAGCACTTAAAAAGTCAACTTTATTTAACAAAAGATAAAATACTGCAGTTACTCCCTTGACCAGAAGCCACGTGGCTGAACTTCACGCTCTTCATTTTTCCTCCCTGGTCTATGATGATGATGATGATGATGATGATGATGATGATGATGATTTCTTTGCCAAAAAAAAACCTGCTCCTGTTGCCAAACACGACTCCAGGTTTGTAACGACTGCTTGTAGGAAGCACTCGGTGTCTGTATCGTAGGCTCCTCGTCCCGTCTGCATCTCTCTCTCTCTCTCGGATCTGGTTTTCTTTCTGGTTGTGCCATAGGCTGATTTTTTTTTTTTTTTTTTTTCTCTCTCGCACAAGTGTATAATATTTTGTGGAATCGTCGTTCGGAAGTGAATTGATAACACAATAAAAAAAAAAGCTCACTTTTCATTTTGCCGGATATCTCCAGCTCGGCCTCCGCTGCGCCCGCTGGGGGGGACCCTGCTTCCCCGGAGCTGGGGATGGAGCATCCGTGCTCCGATCTCTGCACTCAGGGCAGGGAGGGAGGGGGATCGGCCGCCTGGACCCTCCTGGAGCCCTGAGTCCACCTCTGGAGTCCTCCAGAAGAAGCCATGGAGATGATCCGAGGGCTGGAGCAGCTCCTGGAGGAGGACAAGCTGAGAGAGTTGGGGTTGTTTGGCCTGGAGGAGGCTCTGGGGAGACCTTAGAGCAGCTTCCAGTGCTGAAAGGGGCTCCAGGAGAGCTGGGGAGGGGGCTCTGGATCAAGGAGTGCAGAGAGAGAGGATGAGGAGGATGGTTTTGAGCTGAAAGACGGGAGATTGAGATGAGCTCTTGAGGAGAAATGTTTTGCTGTGAGGGTGAGGAGGCCCTGGCCCAGGTTGCCCAGAGCAGGGGTGGCTGCCCCATCCCTGGAGGGGCTCAAGGGCAGGCTGGATGGAGCTTGGAGCCCCTGATCCCATGGGAGGTGTGGAACGAGATGGGCTTTGAGGTCCCTTCCAACCCAACCCATCCCCTGATGCCCTCACTCTCTCCACAACCCCCTGTGAGTCCCCTTCTCCCACCCTTGGGGAGTTCCTCATGCTCTTCTCAAGCAGTTTAGCATCACAGGAAGCACAAGAGGCCTCGTGTCCCGTGGAGCTGCCGTAAAACGAAACTGAGAGCCCCGAGAGCCTCGTTTCTTGACTTTTCAGAGAAAAGGAAGCGACCTCCGTCTGCGCTGGCAGAGGCCACGATCTCCGCTGCCTTCCCGGCAGTGGCTCTGGTGCCGGAGCTGGCGGCTGCTTTCCTGGAAGGCTGCGGCCTCCACGCTGGCGGCTCTGGAGGGAACCTTGGAGCGTGTCCTGCCGCTGGGTCCCGCAGGAATGTGAGCTCCTGGGACGGGCAGGCTGGAGCCGCCTTTCCTCCGCGTGCCAGGGATAACTGGGATTTTTCGGTGTCTGACCCGGAACACTGAGCTGGGAAGGGTTGGAAGTGGGACACTTGGAACAAGCTGTGCTGGTGCAGAGTTGGGCCTGGACTGTGGCACAGATGGGAAACACCAGCCCTCAAATCCACTCATTGCTCTCTACAACTCCCTGAAAGGAGGTTGTGGAGAGGAGGGAGCTGGGCTCTTCTCCCAAGGGACAGGGGACAGGACGAGAGGGAATGGCCTCAAGCTCCACCAGGGGAGATTTAGGCTGGAGATTAGGAGGAAGTTTTTCCCACAGAGGGTCATTGGGCACTGGAATAGGCTGCCCAGGGAGGTGGTTGATTCCCCTTCCCTGGAGGTGTTTAAGGGACGGGTGGATGAGGTCTTGAGGGACTTGGTTTAGTGTTTGCTAGGAATGGTTGGACTGGATGATCCGATGGGTCTCTTCCAACCTGGTTGTTCTGTGATTCTATGAAAAGCCAGGGATGGTGGTGAGGCCGGGAGCTGCTCGGCTCCCGCGTGCCCAGAATCCTGCCCCAAAGGGACCGCTGGGGCCTGGCAGCACTTGAGAGGCAGCCGGACCCTCCTGCGGGCACCGAGCCGTGGGCTCCGGCCAGCGTGGGTCGGCGGCGGCTGGTGGCACCAGGCTGGGAGAGCGGCTAAAAATAACCCGTCCTCCTTCGCGGAGCTATTTTTGGCTTCCCCAGAGCTATAATTATCCAGCTTTGGCATCGGGGAAGCTGCTGGCACTGCAGGATGTGACCAGGATGGAGGGGACAGAGCTGGCACTGGGGAGGTGACCGGGATGGTCTAGGTGGCATCAGGTTGGGGACATCCAGGACCACCCGATGCCCTCCCAGCATCCCTGGGGACTTGGGGGATGGAGCTCCTTGCTCTCACCATGGGGATCCCTCTGTGTTCCCCACAGCCTCTGCCACCCCCCCCTCAGCTGCCATGGGGGATCCTCTCTCCGAGGTGACGCGGGGACACTGGGAGGCCCACGACGCACTGGGACGGTGACACCACGGAGCAGCTTCCTGCGGCAGCATCCGGCCCCCGCGAGCTGGAGGGGCAGTGGGGTTCAGCGCAGGGAACCCCCAATGCATGGACCACCAGCCTGCTCCCTGCCTCAGTTTCCCCACCTGCTGCTTTGAGCTGGGGATGGGGTGAGGTGCCAGAGGGGAGCCCCCCCTCCTGCGCCCCCCAAGTGTGGGGCTCGTGCCGTGTCATGGGGGTGACCTTGGTGGCCACAGAGGGGTTGCTGGTGGCCACAGAGGGGATGTGGGCACCACTGAGGATGCTGGTGAGCAGGGGCCAGAGGCAGCACTGGGTTTGGGGGCTCAGGGGCAGCATTACGGGGTTTGGGGGGGTCTCAGGAGCAGCCTTGGGGACTCTGGAGAGGTTTGGGGGTCCCTGGGCAGGGGGTTCATCTCCTGCCCGTGACCTGGTGCAGGACGACCCCCCCTCAGTCTGTGCCATGTCCCTTCTGGGGGGGGGGTCTCGGTGCCCATGGGGGCAGGGACGGCATGTAGGGCGTGCGGCGAGCATGTTCGAGCGTGTGCGAGCATGTTCGAGCTCTGGCACGCGTGTGGGCGGCTCGGCGTGTGCCGGGGGCCGCAGCAGCACTGCGGGTGTCCTGTGTGGGGCTGAGGGTCCTGCGGCTGTGACTCACACAGGGTGACACGCTCGTCACGTGTGGGGTGGGGGGGCTGCTCGGTGACACCGGGCGCAGGAATGGGGGCACCACGGCCTTGTGACACTGCCTCACGGCACTGGGGAGGCTCAGCCCTGGTGCCGCTGGGATGTCCCGAGCCATCCCGAGCCAACCCCATGCCACCCTGTGACGTGGCCATCCCAGGCCCAGGTGGGGAAACTGAGGCACGGGAGGCCGGCCCGGCCAGCACCGCAGTCAGGTGAGGGCGGCTCAGGGCGGTGACTCAGCCCCCAGCTTCCCAGAGCACCCCCAGGTCCCCATCCCAGTATCTCACCCTTGGCTGGGGACCCCCTTGACCCTGCCCCGTGGGCCCAGGCCGAGCCGTGGGCTCCGAGCTGAGGCCTGGCAGCTCGTGGCAGGTGTGGCTGCTCAGAGCCGGCGACCAGGCTGGGGTTTGGGGTGCCCAACCCCAGGTATGGGGCTGCCTGGTCCCTGGGACCCCCACCTCGACCCCAAACTGCATCGGGGGTGTCTCTGCGGGTGGCACTGAGGCCGGGCTGGGCCCTGGCTGTGCCATTAATGCCGCCTTCCCTCCGTGCCTCGGTTTCCCCTTGCGATCCAAGCCCAAAGGGAGGGCTCAGGGCACATCCCCAGGATGCAAAGGTCCCTGAGGTGGCACCGAGTGCCCAGTCGGTGGGGACGGACACCGTGTCCCTGCCAGGCAGGATTGGTGCCCCGGTTCTTCGGGGCTGGCACGGGGCCTGGGCGAGAAGGGCACACGGCGTCCCAGCAGCGCCCTGGGCTGACCCCGGTGCTCACAGCACGGGGATGTCACGTGTGCATGTGTGTGCAAGCGTGCGCAAGCGTGTGAACCAGGGCAAGTGCAGGCAGGGCTGGCAGCTCCCACTCTGCAACCTCCCAGTGCTCCCAGTCCCTCTCCCCCACTTTCCCCTCACACCCCTGTGCCCCAGTGCTCCCAGTTTCCAAGGTCACTGGGCTCCAGTTTGCACACACATGTGCACTCACACCCCCTTGTGCCCCACCAGCCACTTCCCCCCCCCCCCCCCCAGTCCCAGGAAGGGTCCTGGGGGTCCCCATGGCACATGGATGGGGTCCCCATCCCCCCCTCCCAGTGTCAGGAAGGTGTCACAGGGAGGGCAACCACCTCTGCCTCAGTTTCCCCTGAGGATTCCATCCTCCCCCACACTGGTTCCCACAGTCTGAGGGATTTGGGGGAGGGTCACAAACGCTCAGAGCCCCCATGGGGGGATCCCCCAGGGTTTGGGGGTTCCAGCCCTGGTGGGAGCTCAGCCTACAGGTTCCCATGGGTGGGG